>JAHFWG010000535.1:32795-45802 GCA_020233015.1 Callinectes sapidus | reverse complement strand
AGTCTTGGCCACATTCAATAAGTGCTTCTCCAGTTTGAATGGTTGATATGCAAATCTTTAATCATTGAGTGGAAATCTGGGTCCTGAACTTCCACAGCTGACATGCTATTAACTTTTGACTTGCTGTTACTAACTTTACTTATGGATGATCCCATATACTCAGACCTCCTTCTCTGGATCCGTAAATACTCCACACTACAGCCAGTTTTCTTGACTCTTATCTTACCATCGAAGAGAAATACGCCAGCAAAGAGTCATACAGGATATACAATAATTTACTAACTTTCGCTGTATTAACTGGCACACAAGAGAAGAGTGTAGCAGCAATAACAAATACATGGTATCTCATTTTCACCCACCAACCTTCACGGTGTGAGGAACTGCCACTCTACTCCCAACCTTCACTCGACAAATAAGGAAAATCCAGCTGTGATTGCAAAAATACTGCACCGGGTGTGTCAGTTTCTACACTAACACAAGTGACGCTAATATATCCTGTATATACGTAGTGACAACAAACATACATTAACCTACACAATGGTGAACACAAGAAACACCTCGTTGACCAGACAAGAAAACGAGTATACTCCCACTGCTAGTGTGAGTGACGTAGACGCTCTGCTTGCTACCCTACCTGAGGAATATAAGACTGTTGTGAAGGTAATAACAAAGATAATAACCAACCGGCTCAGTGAAAAAATAGTGAACTTGCAAAAGGACCTTACTGAAAAAGAGAAGGCGATAAATGACTTGAAAATAAATGTAACAACCTTGACGTGCCGAGTGAACGACCTTGAGCTTCACCTGGATGACGTTGACCAGTATGAGCGACGCGATACTGTGATACTATCCGGCGATTCACTTCCTGCAGAAACAACACAGGAAAATACAACCAACATTGTGACGCAAACAATCAAGGATCAATTGAAAATCAACATACAACCTGGTGACATCAGTGTATCCCACAGACTAGGTACAAAACGACAGCAACACAACAGACCGATAATTGTAAAACTCGTAAATCGGTCTCTCAAACATGACCTAGTCGGGGCGTGTGTTCAGCTCAGGCCCGAGAGAGCCTGACACCAAAACGCAGAGACCTGTTAAGCAAGATTCTACTCATCCGAAAAGACCACAGGCAAAAGTTTCAACAATGCTACACCCAGGATGGTAGAATTATTGTTAAACTCCGAAACTCTACAATCAAACACACAATTACCAACGAAAAACACCTGATGGACTTCTTAGAAAAATATCCTCTGATGTTGGACACGTAAAGACAGCACCTGCAGCGACAGACAGCACCAGCTTAGGCAGTGTCAAGACAAAATAACCATCGAACACAAGATTGTCTGTCTGTCTGCTATAAACTATCTTTTCTACTGACACTAACCAAGCATTTTACTACTTCAATTACTACGTCAAAATCCGACCACTGATAGTGACATCAGAATGAAAATCTAACCATAAAAATTCTACTACTACTACTACTACTGCTACTACTACTACTACTACTACTACTACTACTACTACTATTACTACGACGACGACGACGACGACGACGACTATAACCACTGCTACACTATAAATGAAGACTACCATCACTACTACTAGCAGCTACCTGTTTCGGTTGCTACAACTACTGTAGTTACTGCAACTATTAGAGACCTATTGAGCATGTGATCAGTACAACTACTACTGCTACTATTTGTTTCTATTGATTCTATTATCAAATACTTCTATTAGTTATACACAAGCATTTACTAACCTGCAAAATTATTTCTTATACTACAATTATTATAATTTTCAATATAAATAATATGACTACTACTACTACTACTACTTCTACTACTACCGCTACTGCTGGTACTGCTGCTACCACTGCTACTACTATTGCTACTACTACTGCTGCTGCTACTACTACTACTACTACTACTACTACTACTACTTCTACTACTACTACTACTACCACTTCCTATACTACTATTATTTGTTTCTACTAACCCTTTTACTACTACTACTACTACTACTACTACTACTACTACTACTACTACTACTACTACTACTACTACTTAGATTTTTTTATTGCTTCTACTGTTATATACTTCCATTAGTTGTACAAACAAGCATTGCATTACCTACGAAGATTATCTCTTATTTCAAGTATTATGATTATGAATATTATGATTCTTAATGCTTACAACAACAACAACAACAACAACAACAACAACAACAACAACAACAACAACAACAACTACTACTACTACTACTACTACTACTACTACTACTACTACTACTTCCTTTACTATTACTATTTCTGATACTACTAACCGTGCTACTACTACTAATGATGATGATAATAATAATAAAAATAATAATAATAATAATAATAATAATAATAATAATAATAATAATAATAATAATAATAATAATAATAATTATAATAATACTTAATGTCTTTATTACCAATGTTATTATGTACTTCCATTTGTTATACAGACATTTTTTTTTAATTTACCTACGAAGATTATTTGTTGTTCCGATTGTTATTACTTTTAATAACATTATTTTGATTGTTAATGCTTGCTACGACTACTACTACTACTACTACTACTACTACTACTACTACTACTACTACTACTACTACTATTAACTTCTTTTTTTTGCTTCTAATACTATGTTCTACTACTACTACTACTACTACTACTACTACTACTACTACTACTACTACAACTACTACTACTACTACTACTACTACTGATGCTGTTGCTACTGCTACTACTACTACTACGGCTACTGTTATACATATGATGGTAATTATTGGTAGTTAGAAGCGTTAAAACAAAAATATTTACTTTCTTTTCTTGAAATCATTTATTCTGTATTTGTCATCTATGTATATACGATCTTAATGTCAAACACGAGCGATTACTCTTTTGATGTTTTCACTCCCGGTGCAGTTATCTCACTGCACTCCCATTTTGTATATATATATTTTTTTTTCTATTAATATTTTTATTTTATTTTTTTCTTATTATTTTTTCATTAGGTTATGTTGAATATTTATCACACTCTTTTTAATTACCTCAACAATGATCACAGTACAAACGATGATATAGCAATGGAAATTATCAATCAAATGTATGGCAACATGGATTTCAACACACTGTCTAAATATTATGACCTTTCTTCATACATTGATCTTATTACTACTCAAAATTCGACACAAATCACAGTAATGCATATAAATTCAAGATCTTTATCAAAAAATTCTGATAACATTAAATCATTCCTCAGAAGCCTGTCCACTCCTCCCAGTGTATTAGCTGTGACTGAAACTTGGCTAACTGACACCAACAAACATCTTCATGAAATTGCAGGTTTTCACTCATACCATTTTGTTAGGAATGCCCGGGCACGAGGTGGAGTTACAGTATATGTTACTAATCTTTTTAATTCTGAACAAATTGACAATTTAACTTTCATTAATGACCAGGTAGAAATCAACACTGTTAAAATTACAACACCTTCACTTAACTTTCTAGTTTGTGCTGTCTATAGGCCAAACAGCAAATATATTGGTGTGGATTAATTTAGTAACACCCTCAATACTTTATTACATGAAAGAGCCGGAAGCACCAACATCCTGCTTATAGGAGACTTTAACATAAATCTATTAGAACACACTACGCACTTACCAACGAACAACTTCCTTCTAAACATCCAAACTTTAAATTTCCTTCCTCACATTGCTAGGCCAACCAGGTTTCCCGATACTTTAAATTTGTGTGAACCATCTCTTCTAGATCACATATATACTAATTTCACTAAAACATTTACTTCAGGTATAGTACATTATCCCATTTCTGACCATTTACCAATTTTCTTGAATATTTTATCTCCATTACCAAGCAAAAAAAAAACAACCAAAATTGAATTTAGACATGTGACTACTGAGTCTAAACACAATTTTTCCTATAAGCTTAATAACATACACTGAGATGCTCTCTTATATTCTCAAGATGTTAACGTCAATTTCAATATATTTATTGACAAACTCCATGAATTGTACAGTGAATGTTTTCCGTTAAAAACTATATATATTTCTGAAAAAAGGCTGAACAACCCATAGATAACAACAAATGTAATTAAGTCAATTAAAACTAAAAACAACCTATATAAAGACTATAAAGTAGGTGCTGTTACCGAAAATCAATATAAACTATACCGCAATATGCTAAATAGGATAATTAGTAATGCAAAAAAATCTTATTACATGAATATATTTACAAATTATAAAAACGATACAAAAAAAGTTTGGAATGCAATTAATTAACTCAAAAATAACCACAAGAAAACATATCTGAGTTATATTTCCATAAATAATTAAATACTCAGAACTCCCTCAGAGATATCTAATGCATTAAATGAATATTATACAAATATTGCTGTTAACCTTGATAACAACATTCCACCAGCCACTTTTGACCCAGCTGTGTTTCTGCGAGGTGACTACCCTACATCCATGTCTGTCCATCCTGTTATTCATAGTGACGTTACATCAGTTATAAAGTCCTTAAAGAACAAAAAGTCTAATGCTAATGAGATCCCTGTGTCTATAATCAAAGATAATTGTGAACATATAGCTATCCCACTATCTATAATATTTAATCAGTCTATAGGGATGGGTATATTTCCACAACCTCTGAAACATGCTACAGTAATCCCAATATATAAAAACGGTCCTAAGGATAAACTTGGTAATTACAGACCTATCTCACTGCTAAGCACATTTTCTAAAATCTTTGAGAAATTAATGAAAAAATCCCTACTTAACTTTCTTGAAAGTAGATCTATCATAACGCCTGAACAATTCGGTTTTCGACAAAGTTTAAGTACCTTCCATCCATTAAAAATCCTTTCAGAAAATGTTTATTCTGCCTTAGATTCACAACATTCCCTACTTGGTATTTTCATTGATTTCTGTAAGGCCTTCGGTACAGTTAGACATGACATATTACTAAAGAAATTAAAACATTACGGCATCTGAGGTGTAATACATGATTGGTTTAAGGATTATCTCTCTAACAGAACACAATCTACCAAAATTCTTAATCACATATCATCACCACAAGACGCAAAATATGGAGTTACACAAGGCAGTGTACTAGGTCCTATCCTATTTTTAATTTACATTAATGATCTTCCTCAGATATTTCCTCGTCTTAAATCAGTACTTTTTGCTGATGATTCTACCCTATACATCACTGGAGATGACCCTATATCTATGATTGAAACTGCCAATTTTGATCTAGAAATCTTTAAAAAATGGTGCTATAGTAAGAGACTAACTATTAACTCAAATAAAACTTTTTATATGTTATTAACCAAAAAAATCAACAGATATACTACCACCTCTAATGTATGACAACTCCATCATTGCAAAAACTGAACAACATAAAATGTTAGGTATTACGTTTGATGAAGATATGACATTTAAACCACATATATCACATATAAGTCATAAAATATTAAGAAACATATCACTACTGTACCAAGTGAAAATCCTCATGCCAAGTAATGTCCTACAATTAATGTGTAATGCCCATATATTACCAAATTTTCAGTATTACACACCAATTTGGTGTAACACATATCCCACACATTTACTTCCTTTATTTCGCTTACAAAAAAAAGTAATTAGGATTATCTCAAACCATAGTTATTTTCATCACACACACCCCTTATCTAAAAACATGAACATTCTAAAACTTTTTGATATTAATAAATTACAAAACAGTCAACAGAGGTAACCTGACAGCCTTATTACCACATCACAATTATCCCACCCGCACCCGTGAACATGTCCGTGTTCTACAACATAGCCTGTCACTCTTCCAACACTCTCTAGCTTTTTCTGGTCCCAAAATTTGGAACTCTGTGCCCACTCACATCCAACAATTACCAACATTACCTACATTTAAAAAACATTATAAACAGTGTATACTTGCTCAGTATTGATAATACCAATGCCTTTTGTATATATATAAATATTTCCAAAATGAGACTGCATGAGTGGTAAAAATATATTACATAATGAATATTAATTATATGTTTAAATTATGTATGATCTTCACTAAAATAGAATAACATAATTGTACTGCCCAAAAAGCAATTTTTTGATTCCAGTGGGCTACTTACGCAATTTTGTAAAAACCTATGTCAATTGTAATTAATTATGTAAGTATAATAAAGTCTTCCAAGTATCTCAAGTGTTTCATACGTGCTGGAAAATTACACAAACAAACTCGCACAGGTCTACAGCCAATACCTACTAACAGCCAATATCTACTAACTTTTGCATTATATGCCAGCAGACTTTTAGCACAAGAGGAGACAGTAAGAGCAGCGCCTGAAAATTGGTGCGTCACATTTGCTGCAAAGATGCCACAAACAGAAAAGCACGAGTCGTCAACATGTTTAGTACATTTGACCACCAAGACTACCGAATGAAAGCTACAGCCGTATTCAGAAACGTCTTGCTCTGTCACCACGATAATTGTCCAAGCCCACACAGACGACTACACGGGTTTTCAAGACATTTTCTCGTTATGGTAGACTAGAGATCTTGCTAATCCATCACCAGAACCATAAAAATACCCTTAAAAACACAAGATTCTTCAACTAGATCATTTGGAAAGAAGTGACGGTGAGAGAGCAGAGCGTTTATAAATCTTAGCGCAGTGCCGTGCCCCTGCAGACGTTGGTGACCATGGAAAACTGCTTCAGTATCGTAAAACCTGTTCCGTTATGGTGGATTTGGTATCAATACCGTGACTCTTTATCGTGGAAACTACTTCGCTATTATGAAAATCTGCATCCATATCAGAAACCCAACTTTGTTATTGTGAGAATCGCTTCATTACTGTACCCTCCCTGCCGTGGTACAGTGGAATGACTTGAGCCCTGGGTGGCGAAGGGTCTTCAAGCGCATCGGCTCGAATCCTGGCCACGTTTCGAGGGGGAAATTGGGCATCCACTCGAGGTAACGACTTCCTAATAGGTAGGCTTTCAGATGGGAGGTCTCCATAAGGTGGTCTCCTTTAGCCCATAACTACCGGTAAAATGCCCACATTGTATAAAAAAAAATGCTATCGTGGAAACTCTGCGACAGTGATCAGAAGGCGTGACGCATTGATCGTGAGTGGCTGTCGTCCTGCTCTACATCCTCCTCCTCCTCCTCCTCCTCCACCTCCTCCTCCTTCCCGTATTTTCTTATGTTCTTACTTTATTAAGCCTAATCAGTTTTATTAACCGAATAATACGATAAATTATACAAAAGAAATTCAAAGGAATATCTTAACAAACCAGGCATATTAACCGTATAACACCAACCCACCAAATAGAAGTGCTTGGAAAATTCAAAGGACTCGTAAGCCTTACTAAATATAGAATAAATGAAAAATTGACCAAATAGAAGTGTTTGGAATATTTAATGGACTCAGAAGCATTACTAAAAATTATTACAATCCATCTAATCAAATACGAAAACAATAATTATAAATCTCAATAAGTTCAAGTTTTAGAATTTCATTTGATCGATCAAATTTAACAAGACAAAAAAAACTCAACAATATTAGGTAAACACATTGTTCTTTTCTTTTTTCTTCTTCCTCACTAAAGTCATGGAATTTGGAACCACTTTCTTTATAAAACCATGGACTGCAAAACACAGACAGCACTTATAGACAGACTAGAGAAGCACTGATGGGATAAAGTGCAATGAAAATTCATTCATGTGTAGTATCCAAGACATGATTCTCTCTCTCTCTCTCTCTCTCTCTCTCTCTCTCTCTCTCTCTCTCTCTCTCTCTCTCTCTCTCTCTCTCTCTCTCTCTCTCTCTCTCTCTCTCTCTCTCTCTCGACTTCTTCAAATGTAATACAATAATAACAAGTCATTTACCAGAGAGAGAGAGAGAGAGAGAGAGAGAGAGAGAGAGAGAGAGAGAGAGAGAGAGAGAGAGAGAGAGAAGAATATGAGAAAACTTAAGCCATTGGAAATTGACAGTAGCTTTTAGACTTGAAAAGCCGGGATACCAACTCTTTTTTTCGGCCATTTCGCTTATTCCACAGTTTCCAATGCGGTGCTGAGTGAAAAATGCACAGAAGGGAAGAAAGGAGACGAGGAAGAAACGGTAAGGAAGACGAGGACAAAACTATAGGAAAAACGTATTTTTCTCTCGAGGGTAAGGATGCCGTAATAAAGACAAGGTTTCAGCGACCATGAGGAAGTACGAAGTGACGGTACATACTTTCCAAATAAGTACTCACGGTTTTCAGATAAGAACTCACAGTTTTCAGATAAGTACATAAGGTTTGCAAATAAGTACACACGGTTTTCAGTTTAAGTATATACGTTTTTCGGATAAGTACATACGGTTTCCAAATAAGTACACACGGTTTTCAGATCAGTACATATGTTTTTGAGATAAGGTTATACGCTTTTCAGATGAGTACATACGGTTTCTTGATAAGAACAGTAATGGACATATGGAGGGTCCGTATCTAGATAGGCACATGAAGGGGCATAAGAAAAACTGCTGTGGAAATAAGGAAGAAGAGTGTGTACATAAGTGAAGTTAAGGACATACTACAGGAGGGTACTGATTTTGAGGAGGTAAGAATGTTATGCTTAGGTGGGAAAGCATGTTCAGCTGGTTTGGGGAAGATTGTGTTGGTCGTGTATATGTAGGTAGTACTTTAGATAGATACTTTTGATAAATATATAAATAGGTAGATATGGAAAAAAGATTTATTATAATCTCTCATGCACTCTCATAGATTTGATAGTGTGTGTGTGTGTGTGTGTGTGTGTGTGTGTGTGTGTGTGTGTGTGTGTGTGTGTGTGTGTGTGTGTGTGTGTGTGTGTGTGACTTTATTAGGCCGTATACATAAAGTAATAGAATAAAAAGTGGCCACAAAAAAAGATCACCAATATAGAGACACTCAGGATGATGAAAATTTTCGGGGTCTTTTTTGCCTTACAAAAGCATGACCTATCTTGACCAGCCCTGACGTGCCACGCTGTGATAAACCTACCTCCTTTCCGGTACACATCCTATTCCAGTGGTTCCCAAACTTTTTCTGGTCGTCACCCACTTTTCATACATGATTCTTTTCCATTTCCTCCCCCCCCCCCCCCACATCCACACACACAACAATAACCCGTGACTACCGTGACTGTCTACAGTCCTACACTCATTAGGCCCATAAAAAAAACACTCTAGCAAATCCTGTAATTTCATTGATTCCATTTGTTATTTTTTCTTTTGTAAATTATCAATAAAGAAATTTGTATTTTGTCTTTGCTGAATCTAATATAATTATTGGAATGGTACTAAACAAGTAATATAATGCACATTAAAAAACACATACGTAGAGTAATTAAAAGTTGCATTATTGTGAAAAGCTATTTCAGCAATAAGCAAAAAAAAAAAAAAAAAAAACACTGGATTGAAAAAATGTATTAATCCCACGCAATGTGATCTGGTGTTTGAATCTTACAAATCTGATAGCTTTGTAATTCTTAAATGAAATGATATCATAGGGAGTCATAGTTAACTGCCACAACCATGGCCTTCAGTGGTCACACACCCACCTCCTCCCAGACCATTAAATTTTGCTTCTGAATGTTCATGCCAGGTTCATGTTTCCTTCACTTTTGAATCCCCATTCTAATCAGTGTGAAGGGTGATGTTGCAGATTATATCAACAAGCTTCTTGATTCTTGGTTTTGTTTCACTTAAAGCACACCGTAGGTCATGCTTCACTTCAAGTCTGTTGCGATATTTCATTTTAATGTGGAGTAGTTGAGAGAATGCAACCTCACAGGAATAAGTTGATGAAAATGGTAGGAGGTGCCGAAAAGCTAAGTCACATAAGTTTGGGTATGAAGCTTCCATTGATGACCAAAATACTGTTAGAGATTCAGTTTCAAACTTCATCTTAGCTCCTGAATCCTCCTGAAGTGTCAACAGCTCAGTTTGGCCATCATCATTGTCATCAGAAATGCATGTCACTGGAGCAGTGAAGGAGGCCCCTTACTAGCCGAGAAGTTAGGCTTTGGAATTCTGGGAAGTATCTTTTAAATTCCCCTTCCAAAGCCTCAAGATGTTGGTTGGGTAATCAAGTTTTGCGTAGCAGCATCACACTCCTTTACAATTTCTGACACTGTATCCAGCATTGCCAAGTTTCCCATTCCAACTTTGCGTCTCCAATTCTCCATCTTACGAATGAAAGCTTTGATTTTGTCCACAAGATCGATTATCAAGCTTCCTTTCCCTTGGAGTTCAGGTTCAGTGTGTTCAACTGCCTAAATATGTCAACAAGATAGCCTAGCCGTATTTCGAAGCTATCTTCAGACCATGCTGACAGCAAATCTTGCTTGTTCTGTATTCTGAGAAAGAGGCTGATCTCTTCTCTGAGCTCAAATACACGCTGAACTACATTTCCTTTTGATAGCCAGCGAACTGCTGTATGAAATAGAGTTTCATGAGCTGCATCCATATCTTGACAGAGTCTCTTGAAAAGGCGTGTGTTAAGAGCACTTCCTTTTACAAAGTTAACTGTCTTTATAATTGTATTCAGAGTGTCTTGTAATTCTGAGGGTAGCGTTTTTTATGCAAGAGCTTGCCTGTGGATCATGCAGTGAAGAGGGATAGCATTTGGTGCTTTTTGTATAACTCTTGTAACAAAACCTGACTGAGAACCCAACATGGCTGGAGCCCCGTCTGTGCATATCCCACAGAGATTGCCCCAGTCAAAATCTTCAGATTCAAAGAATTCTGTAAGTTTCTGCATTACATCTTCACCTTTTGTAGATTTTCAAGAGGCTGACAAAACAAGAATTCCTTCTTCACAAGATGTTAATTCTAATTGTACTTTATTCATTAACATTATTAAAGACTTGTTCGATGAAAGTTTTCCTATAAAAACAAAATATATATCAGAGAAGAGACTAAATTGCCCTTGGATATCACAAGCTGTCCTCAATTCTGTAAAATTTAAAAATGGTCTATACAAGGACTACAGAATGGGTGCTATATCAGAAAAATATTATAAGAAATATTGAAATATTCTAAATACAACTATTAAAATTGCTTAGAAAACATGGTATATAAACTTATTTACAAACTTTAAAAATAACACAACAAAAATATGGAAGACCATGAATCAATTAAGAAACAATTACAAAGCAACTAACTTGAAATATATTCAATACAACAACAAATAGCTGAAGCATTTAATGATTATGATGTTAACATTGCATCGCAGTTAGATAACAACATACCATCATCTGATATCGATCCTCTTAGTTTTCTAACTGGAAAATATCTTACATCTATGGCAATTCCTCCCGTTGTCCCTCAAGACGTAATTAATATAATTAACACCTTAAAAAACAAAAAAAAGAGCCAATGTAAATGAAATACCAGTATCCTTTATTAAAAACAACGAGCAATTAGCCATCCCATTATCTATATTATTTAATCAATCTATTGCATGTGGTAGATTTCCTCAATGTTTGAAACATGCAAGTGTAATTCCTATTTATAAAAAAGGGCCTAAGGACATCATAAGTAACTATAGACCTATTTCTCTACTAAATGTGTACTCAAAAATATTTGAAAAAACAATGAAATTTAATTTATTAAAATACCTTGTCAGTAAATCAATCATAACACCCTATACGTATGGATTTAGGCAAGGTATAAGTACTTATAATGCATTAATTAAATTCAGTGAAACTATCTACACCACACTAAATTCAAAGAATTCCTTATTAAATATATATATATATATATATATATATATATATATATATATATATATATATATATATATATATATATATATATATATATATATCCAAAAAGTCATTTGATACTGTTCGACATGATATATTACTAAATAAACTACACCATTATGGCGTCAGAGGAATCATCCATGACTGGTTCCGCGTCTATCTAACAAACAGGACTCAATCTACCAGACTATGAAATCACTCTTCTTCAACATGCTATGCTAAATATGGAATACCACAGGGAAGTGTTCTGGGCCCTATCTTATTTTTGTTATATATAACTGACCTTCCACTACTCTGTTCCTAAGTGGTAGAAATCCTAATAACATGATTTATAAAGCTAATGCAGAACTTGACATCTTTTATAAACGGTGTGTCAGCAATAGATTAACAGTAAATCACAACAATACTTACTACATGCTATTCACAAACAAACCTATAAAAAAACATTCCCGGTTATTTCTCCACTACGATATAATTTAAAAAGTAATAATACATACACTTCTAGGGATAATATTTGATGACTAATTATCATTCAAACCACACATTTCTCATTTATGCCTTAAACTATCTAGAGTAATATCTCTTCTCTACTATGTGAAGGATCTTGTTGTGCCGCTAAATATCCCTAAATTGATGTACAATGCCCATGTCCTTCCCATCCTAAACTATTGCATGCTTATTTGATGTAACACCTACCCAACCCACCTATTACCCTTATTCATTTTACAAAAGAAAATAATAAGAAGGATTACTAATAGCGATTATTATGAACATACAAAGCCACTATTCAAAAACACAAATATTCTAACACTTTTTAATCTAAATAAACTGCATATTGGTATTCATAATGTTTAAAACACTAAATGAACACATACAGGTATTACAGCCGAACCATAACTACCCAACACGATCCAATCAAAACCTAAATGTACCTCTCCACACCATATCCCTGTATCAACACTCTCTATCGTACACTGGACATAAATTGTGGAACACAATACACCAACACATTAGAACACAGCCAATATTAACATCCTTTAAAAATTGTTTCAAAAAGTATATACTTTCTCTACAATAATAGTTGTAAATTAGTCAATTGTACCTTTAGTGATTGTAACCTGTACTACCTCTATTACATAAT
>JAHFWG010000535.1:12161-29362 GCA_020233015.1 Callinectes sapidus | reverse complement strand
TTATTGTCCCCCTTGACAGATATTAGCACTTCCTGTGGACCTTTTTAATCTTGATAGGCCGGGAGAGAGTATTGCTCCCCGTTTGCCTTTACATACTACTACTACTACTACTACTACTGCTACTGCTACTATTACTACTACTACTACTTCCTTTACTATTACTATTTCTGATACTACTAACCGTGCTACTACTACTAATGATGATGATGATAATAATAATATTAATTATAATAATAATAATAATAATAATGATAATAATGCTTAATGTCTTTATTGCCACCGTGCTACTACTACTAATGATGATGATAATAATAATAATATTAATTATAATAATAATAATAATAATGATAATAATGCTTAATGTCTTTATTGGCACTGTTATTATGTACTTCCATTTGTTATACATACATTTTTTTTTTTTTAATTTACCTACGAAGATTATTTGTCTTTCCAATTGTTATTACTTTTAATAATATTATTTTGATTTTTAATGCTTACTAAAACTACTACTACTACTACTACTACTACTACTACTACTATTACTACTACTACTACTGTTAGGGCCATGATAGGTAGAAATTCATTGTATTTATATATGCAAATATAATCTGATGCAACATCTCTATAAGATGGTGCAATACTTCAGAAATGCTGACACAGCTTTGTCCTCTCCAAGGAGTTGCATGTGTTTATATATATAACTTGGCATTGTTATTGTATCCATAGGATTTTACATTTAGTAAAATATAATAATATAAACTCTCTAAGTAGGATGTAGTTTATAAGACATCACTATATGAGATGAAATAATGTACTTGAACACTGAGGCATCACACACACACCCATCCCTGCATCACATGACCACGCCTCGGAGTCACCAGTTTCCTGCGCCGTGAGGCGCGGCGGGCCGCACCAGAGGAGAGAAGAAATCGAGCTGCGGTGTGAGGCGGGTTGGATGGAGACCCAACCGGGCCGCCGCTGGCCGGTCTTCCCCCGGTTTTGTGTGAGAGAAGAAATCGAGCTGTGGTGTGAGGCGGGTTGGGTGGAGACCCAACCGGGCCGCCGCTGGCCGGTCTTCCCCCGGTTTTGCGTAGTGTTTGGGGTGTGAGGACTTGTGTGTGTTGTGCCGTGAACGTGTGTGTTCTCGGGACTCAAGTGTTCTCTAAGTGATATCCCGAGAGACAGACTTAACACTTATCCGAGAAAGACATTCACATTACGTTCTAACCGTGTGTCTTGAAATCATTGTAAATATCCCTAGTATATTAACTTTTATAATCTGAGTTTTCCTTCCAAACCTGAGTCTGAGAAATATAACATATATAAACTAACCAGTTGACAGCTCGCCACAAGTATCAGACTCACTTGGACAACTTATGTTGGTAAAGCTACCTCTAGCCAACATAAAATGGTGGCAGCGGTGGGATGAACCACTGAAAACATTAAAAACCCAGGAAACTCAGAAAAATGAAACATTGTGAAACAAGCTAGTGATCGAACACAAACGAGAAAGAGAAGAGTGAGATGGTAGTGACCTCGTCTTGAGCGACCAAATCGCTGACACGACTCAAATTTGTTGTGACTTAGCACTGGCTGCTGCTTCTGTCTCATCGCTCTAAAGACACTCCTGCATAAGGCTTGTTTTGTGGCACTCACGGTACTTTGAAACCACACGCACACACACACCACCACCACCACTACAGATATACTTGCCAGTGGCTGGGTAACAAAACTACTCAGCCTGAATACATCTATTTACACCAAAACCTCGGTGTATTGGAAGGGCTTGGTCGTCGTCGGCTGGGGCCAAGGATATTATAGAATCCTTGGCTAGGACGCATTGGGCGTGGTACTTTGGTCCGGGCGTGGGAATCGCGGAGCTGACCCTTGAACTCCGCGCCCGCCTGGTGGAAGCTGTACCACCCCCCCGTTCCCGCCACCCTCTCAAGGACGAGTGAGGGTGACATAAGCTGACTTGGCACCGGCTGCAGTGTTGCTACTGAAGAGGAGCACATAGTAACCTTAGGTATAGGTGAGAAAACAACAGTAGCTGACACTACATGAATACTTAAGTAATTACATCACTTGTTGACATAATTACTGAGCCGTCACATTTTCTGGCATTAAGAATAATGTGATGTGAGCCTTTTAAATCTAGTAGTGTAATTTTTAACTCTCTGTTATGTTATGTTTTCATCTATACTTATCTATATCAAATATAACTATAATAACAGTAATGTTATTTGTGTGTATCTTTATGTATTTCTCTTTTCTTTAATCTTCTTCGAGGCGTCAGAAATGACCTTAAACTAGCCTGAAGTACGAAAAGATGAATTGATGTATGCTTAACAACAGGGGAAAAGCTTTTTGGCTATGGGTTCTCCCAGGAGCTTCGCTTCCTCAGACGGTGAGATTGTTCCTACCCAAACCGTACCTACAGTACAGAATTTCCCCGCTGAACAGGGTCAGAGAACGCTTACCAACTCTAGAAGTAAATCTGACGATGAGGTTGTCGAAAGACACCTAGATTCCTCAGGTACTTCCGAGTAATCATTGGATCAAGGGATGTGGACAGTTGTTTAAGCTACGGTAGTTGGAAGTCATGTCATTCCTGACCTTGTAGCCATGCATGTCCCTGTCTCTGTTCAAAGCGCACGTGTAGGTTCTGACATCTGCGTAGAAGGTCTTAGCCAACATAAAAATGGCAAAGACAAGCTGTGGAAACCACACTTTCTACAGTGCGAGAGACACATAAAACAACCGGTTTTTTGCTAAATTCTAAGTTAAGGAGCACACTGATTCAGTTGCTGAAAAGGCATCGTGACGTTTTTGTCCTTACTCAGTGAACCTTTAGGTGCATCTGATACAGCAGAGCACCATATCAATTACACCAATGCAATGCATACATCTCTACCTATGTATCTTAGTCCCTATGTCCATTTTCCTACTGTGATTGTACTATTCTCATCTTCTGTATTGTCTTCGTGACCTTGTACTGTTGTTTAAACAAGTTACGTCATTGCATTATGATCTTAAAGTAAAACTCCAACAACAGCCAGAAGACACTGAGGGTACAACAGTTTAACATGGATAGGTACATGTCTTCAGGACATCGCGAGGACGCGATGTTGTAGGTGACCGAGCGATGTTAGGGACATGATAGGTAGAAATTAATTGTATTTATATATGCAAATATAATCTGATGCAACATCTCTATAAGATGGTGCAATACTTCAGAAATGCTGACACAGCTTTGTCCTCTCCAAGGAGTTGCATGTGTTTATATATATAACTTGGCATTTCAATTGTTATTGTATCCATAGGATGTTACATTTAGTAAAATATAATAATACAAACTCTCTAAGTAGGATGTAGTTTATAAGACATCACTATATGAGATGAAATAATGTACTTGAACACTCAGGTATCACACACACACACCCATCCCTGCATCACATGACCACGCCTCGGAGTCAGCAGTTTCCTGCGCCATGAGGCACGGCGAGCAGCACCAGAGGAGAGAAGAAATCGGGCTGCGGTGTGAGGCGGGTTGGGTGGAGACCCAACCGGGCCGCCGCTGGCCGGTCTTCCCCCGGTTTTGCGTGGTGTTTGGGGTGTGAGGACTTTTGTGTGTTGTGCCGTGAACGTGTGTGTTCTCGGGACTCAAGTGTTCTCTAAGTGATCTCCCAAGAGACAGACTTAACACTTATCCGACAAAGACAGTGACATTACGTTCTAACCGTGTCTTGAAATCATTGTAAATATCACCCCTAATATATTAACTTTTATAATCTGAGTTTTTCTTCCAAACCTGAGTCTGAAAAGTATAACATATATAAACTAACCAGTTGACCGCTCGCCACAAGTATCAGACTCACTTGGACAACTTATGTTGGTAAAGCTACCTCTAACCAACACTACTACTACTACTACTACTACTACTACTACTACTACTACTACTACTACTATTAACTTTTTTTTTTTTTTGCTTCTATTACTATGTTCTACTACTACTACTACTACTACTACTACTACTACTACTACTACTACTACTACTACTACTACTACTACTACTACTCATGATGATGATGTTCCTACTGCTACTACTACTACTACGGCTACTGTTATACATATGATGGTAATTATTGGTAGTTAGAAGCGTTAAAACAAAATTATTTACTTTTTTCTTCTTGAAATCATTTATTCTGTATTTGTCATCTATGTATATACGATCTTAATGTCAAACACGAGCGATTACTCTTTTGATGTTTTCACACCCGGTGCAGTTATCTCACTGCACTCCCATTTTGTATATATTAATTAATTTTTTTCTATTAATATTTTTCTTATTTTTTTTTCTTATTATTTTTTCGTTAGGTTATGTTGAATATTTATCACACTCTTTTTAATGACCTCAACAATGATCACAGTACAAACCATGATATAGCAATGGAAATTATCAATCAAATGTATGGCAACATGAATTTCAACACAGTCTAAATATTATGACCTTTCTTCATACCATGATCTTATTACTACTCAAAATGCGACACAAATCACAGTAATGCATATAAATTCAAGATCTTTATCAAAAAATTCTGATAACATTAAATCATTCCTCAGAAGCCTGTCCACTCCTCCCAATGTATTAGCTGTGACTGAAACTTGGCTAACTGACACCAACAAACATCTTCATAAAATTGCATGTTTCACTCATACCATTTTGTTAGGAATGCCCGGGCACGAGGTGGAGTTACAGTATATGTTACTAATCTTTTTAATTCTGAAGAAATTGACAATTTAACTTTCATTAATGACCATATAGAAATCAACACTATTAAAATAACAACACCTTCACTTAACTTTCTAGTTTCTGCTGTCTATAGGCCAAACAGCAAACATATTGGTGTGGATGAATTTAGTAACACCCTCAATACTTTATTGCATGAAAGAACCGGAAGCACCAACATCCTGCTTATAGGAGACTTTAACATAAATCCATTAGAACACACTACGCACTTACCAACGAACAACTTCATTCTAAACATCCAAACTTTAAATATCCTTCCTCACATTGCTAGGCCAACCACGTTTCCCGATACTTTAAATTTGTGTGAACCATCTCTTCTAGATCACATATATACTAATTTCACTAAAACATTTACTTCAGGTATAGTACATTATCCCATTTCTGATCCCTTACCAATTTTCTTGAATATTTTATCTCCATTACCAAGTAAAAAAACAACCAAAATTGAATTTAGACATGTGACCACTGAGTCTAAACACCATTTTTCCTATAAGCTTAATAGCATACACTGGGATGCTCTCTTATATACTCAAGATGTTAACGTCAATTTCAATATATCTATTGACAAACTCCATGAATTGTACAGTGAATGTTTTCCGTTAAAAACTAAATATATTTCTGAAAAAAGGCTGAACAATCCATGGATAACAACAAATGTCATTAAGTCAATTAAAACTAAAAACTACCTATATAAAGACTATAAAGTAGGTGCTGTTACCGAAAATCAATATAAACTATACCGCAATATGCTAAATAGGATAATTAGTAATGCAAAAAAAATCTTATTTCATGAATATATTTACAAATTATAAAAACGATACAAAAAAGTTTGGAATGTAATTAATCAACTCAAAAACAACCACAAGAAAACATATCTGAGTTAAATTTCCATAAATAATAAAATACTCAGAACTCCCTCAGAGATATCTAATGCATTCAATGAATATTATACAAATATTGCTGTTAAACTTGATAACAACATTCCACCTGCCACTTTTGACCCAGCTGTGTTTCTGCGAGGTGACTACCCTACATTCATGTCTGTCCATCCTGTTATTCATAATGACGTTACATCAGTTATAAAGTCCTTAAAGAACAAAAAGTCTAATGCTAATGAGATCCCTGTGTCTATAATCAAAGATAATTGTGAATATACAGCTATCCCACTATCTATAATATTTAATCAGTCTATAGGGATGGGTATATTTCCACAACCTCTGAAACATGCTACAGTAATCCCAATATATAAAAACGGTCCTAAGGATAAACTTGGTAATTACAAACCTATCTCATTGCTAAGCACATTTTCTAAAATCTTTGAGAAATTAATGAAAAAAATCCCTACTTAACTTGAAAGTAGATTTATCATAACGCCTGAACAATTCGGTTTTCGACAAAGTTTAAGTACCTTCCATCCATTAAAAATCCTTTCAAAAAATGTTTATTCTGCCTGAGATTCACAACATTCCCTACTTGGTATTTTCATTGATTTCTGTAAGGCCTTCGATACAGTTAAACATGACATATTACTAAAGAAATTAAAACATTACAGCATCCGAGGTGTAATACATGATTGGTTTAAGGATTATCTCTCTAACAGAACACCATCCACCAAATTTCTTAATCACATATCACCACCACAAGACACAAAATATGGAGTTCCACAAGGCAGTGTACTAGGTCCTATCCTATTTTTAATTTACATTAATGATCTTCCTCAGATATTTCCTCATCTTAAATCAGTACTTTTTGCTAATGATTCTACCCTATACATCACTGGAGATGACCCTATATCTATGATTGAAACAGCCAATTCTGATCTAGAAATCTTTAAAAAATGGTGCTATAGTAATAGACTAACTATTAACTCAAATAAAACGTTTCATATGTTATTTACCAAAAAAATCAATAGATATACTACCACCTCTAATGTATGACAACATCATTGCAAAAACTGAACAACATAAAATGTTAGGTATTACGTTTGATGAAGATATGACATTTAAACCACATATATCACATATAAGTCATAAAATATCAAGAAACATATCACTACTGTACCAAGTAAATATCCTCAAGCCAAGCAATGTATAATGCCCATATATAATCAAATTTTCAGTATTGCACACCAATTTGGTGTACACATATCCCACACATTTACTTCCTTTATTTCGCTTACAAAAAAAAAGTAATTAGGATTATCTCAAACCATAGTTATTTTCATCACACACACCCCTTATTAAAAAACATGAACATTCTAAAACTTTTTTATATTAATAAATTACAAATTGTTATATATATGTACAAAACAGACAACAGAGGTAACCTGAACCCTTATTACCATATCACAATTATCCCACCCGCACCCGTGAACATCTCCGTGTTCCACAACATAGCCTGTCACTCTTCCAACACTCTTTAGCTTTTTCTGGTCCCAAAATTTGGAACTTTGTGCCCACTCACATCCAAAAATTACCAGCATTACGTACATTTGAAAAACATTATAAACAGTGTATACTTGCTCAGTATTGATAACACCAATGTCTATTGTATATATAAATATTTCCAAAATGAGGTTGCATGAGTGGTAAAAATATATTACATAATGAATATTAATTATATGTTTAAATTATGTATGATCTTCACTAAAATAGAATAACATAATTGTACTGCTCAAAAAGCAATTTTTTGCTTCCAGTGGGCTACTTACACAATTTTGTAAAAACCTATGTCAATTGTAATTAATTATGTAAGTATAATAAAGTCTTTCAAGTGTTTCATACTTGCTGGAGAAATTATACAAACAAAGTCGCACAGGTCTACAGCCAATACCTACTAACAGCCAATATATACTAACTTTTGCATTATATGCCAACAGACTTTTAGCACAAGAGGAGACAGTAAGAGCAGCGACTGAAACTTGGTGCGTCACATTTGCTGCAGAGATGCCACAAACAGAAAAGCACGAGTCGTCTACATGTTTCGTACATTTGACCACCAAGACTACATAATGAAAGCTACAGCCGTATTCAGAAACGTCTTGCTCTATCACCACAATAATTTTCCAAGCCCACAGAGACGACGAGACGGGTTTTCAAGACATTTTCTCTTTATAGTAGACTAGAGATGTTGCTAATTCATCACTAGAACCATAAAAATACCCTTAACAACACAAGAATCTTTTAGAATCATTTGGAAAGAAGTGACGGTGAGAGACCAGAGCATTTATAAATCTTAGCGCAGTGCCGTGCCTCCTGCAAACGTTAGCGACCATGGAAAACTGCTTCAGTATCGTAAAACCTGTTCCTTTATGGTGGATTTGGTATCGATACCGTGACCCTTTATCGTGGAAACTACTTCGCTATTATGAAAATCTGCATCCATATCAGAAATCCAGCTTTGTTATTGTGAGAATCGCTTCATTATTGTACCCTCCCTGCCGTGGTACAGTGGAATGACTTGAGCCGTGGGTGGCGTAGGGTCTTCAAGTGCATCGGCTCGAATCCTGGCCACGTTCCGAGGGGGAAATTGGGCATCCACTCAAGGTAACGACTTCCTAATAGGTAGGCTTTGAGATGGGAGGTCTCCATAAGGTGGTCTCCTTCAGCCCATAAGTACCGGTAAAATACCCACATTGTATAAAAAAATGGTGTCGTGGAAACTCTGAGACAGTGATCTGAAGGCGTGACGCATTGATCATGAGTGGCTGACGTCCTGCTGTACATCTTCCTCCTCCTCCTCCACCTCCTCCTCCTTCCCTCATTTTCTTATGTTTTTACTTTATTAAGCCTAATCAGTTTTATTAACTGAATGATGCAATAAATTATACAAAAGAAATTCAAAGGAATATCTTAACAAACCAGCCATATTAACCGAATAACACGAACCCACCAAATAAAAGTGCATGGAAAATTCAAAGGACTCGTAAGCCTTACTAAATATAGAATAAATGAAAAATTGACCAAATAGAAGTGTTTGGAATATTCAAAAGACTCAGAAGCATTACTAAAAATTATTACAATCCATCTAATCAAATACAAAAACAATAATTATAAATCTCAACAAGTTCAAGTTTTAGAATTTCATTTGATCGACCAATTTAACAAGACAAAAAAACTCAACAATATTAGTTAAACACATTGTTCTTTTCTTTTTTCTTCTTCCTCACTGAAGTCATGGAATTTGGAACCCCTTTCTTTATAAAGCCACGGACTGCAAAACACAGACAGCTCTTATAGACAGACTAGAGAATCGCTGATGGAATAAATTGCAATAAAAATCCATTCATGTGTAGCAGTGAGAAATTGAGACAACTTAAGAAATGGTTCGAGGCAACGAAAACCACCATCTTTTCTGAACTATTAAATTTGATTGTTATGGAGGATTGGAAGAATAAGTTGCATGAGACATGTGGAGGAACGAGGAGGAGTGTGAACTCATGCAGGCTGCCAAGGTGGCTGATGCCTTTGCCTTGTTATGGGATCTCTTGGTAGTCGGGATCGTGGCTCAGAGTACCCTGTTAGGTCTAATCCTGGGGAAGGTTTTGGAGGCGTGGGTGGTAGGCCGACCATGTTTTTCCCCAAATATCAATTACTGTTCATACTGTAAGAAGCCTGGTCATACAATACAACATTGCAGACATCCTCATTGTAAATCTTCTCCAGAATCCATTTGTGCCTCCCAAATCCAACTTTGGACCTAAATAGCCAGTGGCCACCGCTAATGTTCATGAATCTCCCCAGAAATTTTTCCAACCTTACATCTTTTCGGGAAAAGTTTCCCTGAGTGGTAGTGAAGGCAGGGCATATCCCATACGAATTTTGTGAGACACTGGCGCCGCACAAACCATCCTGAGTAAAGACGTAATTCCCAGCATAACAAGTGCTTATACTGATATCAGATAAACCAATCATTTCAGATCTTTCATCTCATTCTTCCTACCCTTTAGCTAACATTCATCTCCAGTGTCCTCTTATCAAA
Source organism: Callinectes sapidus (assembly GCA_020233015.1). Classification (NCBI taxonomy): domain Eukaryota; kingdom Metazoa; phylum Arthropoda; class Malacostraca; order Decapoda; family Portunidae; genus Callinectes; species Callinectes sapidus. Next base: position 19,572 of record JAHFWG010000535.1, on the reverse strand, counting down.
GGTAAAGTCCAAGTAGCCATAAAACCTGAAGAATTTCCAGTACCAGGTGTTCATATGTTATTAGGTAATGACCTCGCAGGAAATCTAGTAATACCAATCTAGTAATACCACCCCCAATCTGTTTCCCTCTTGTGCTGTCACCAGGTCTTAGAAAAACAAGAATAAATATTCTCCTGTTGCCCCAACTGCAGTTCTTCCTTCTGAAGGACTATATGATAATATAATTTCAAAAGATAACTTTATTCTTGCTCAACAACAGGGCTCTTCACTAATCGAAATAAGACATGTAGCCACCGAGGATAAGGATTTAAATTAATCTCCTTGATTCTCCTATCAGGATGGAGTTTTGATGAGAGCGTACCGGTCCCCTGAGCTGGTGCGACTCAATTCATGGGCGGAAACTCACTAGGTTGTCATCCCCTCCTCTGCAAGATCAGCCATAATAGAATTAGCTCATGATGGAATATCAGGACACCCAGAAATAAAGAAAACTAAAAAAAAGTTTCTTCAACTTTTTTTTCTGGCCAGGTGTAAAACAGGATGTTTCCAAATGTGTAAAAACATGTCATGTATGTCAGCTAGTAGGAAAACCAAATGACCATATTGTCCAAGCTCCTCTTAAACCCATTCCGGTATTCACTGAACCTTTTGAAAAACATTGTTATTGATTGTGGGTTAGTTCTTTATCTAAAACCAAAAAGGGCAATCCGTATTTGCTCACAATCATGGAAACCACTACCAGATATCCTGAAGCTTACACTCTTAAGAATATTTCTTCAAATATGTAATTAAATGGCTCCTCCACCTGTTCACCTCTGTAGGCATTCCCAAGGTTATTCAATCGGATGAAGGCAGCAATTTTACCAGCCATTTGGACCAACAGATAGTTGAGGACTTAAATATCGAACACGTGACCTCATCGGCTTACCACCCATAATCCCAAGGCTGTCTGGAGAGATTCCATCAGACTTTCAAAACAATGCTTAAGAAATATTGTTTGGAACACCAAGGAGATTGGGATGAAAAAAAACTGACTTTTTACTCTTTGCTGTGAGAGAAAGCCCCCAGGACTCTTTAGGATTCTCACCTTTCGAGTTACTATAATGGTAGACAGATCAGAGGGCCTCTAAAACTTCAAAAAGATCATTGGTTCAATCAATGGTTCCTCAAGCCCTAGTGTTTCATCATACATATGTAATCTTAAAAATAATATACATGAAGTAATATCTTTTGCCAAAACTAATTTTCTCAATGCCCAAGACCAAATGCAACGACTTTTTAACCGCAAAAGTAAATTAAGAAATTTCAGTCCTGGGGATAAAGTTTTGTTGTTCCTTCCCACTCCTGGTAATTCACTTCAAAGTAAATTTCCTGGTCCCTATGTAGTGGCTAAAAACTAAGTCCATTAAACTATATAGTGCATACCCCTGACTGGACCTTGCTATGTTATTCAACATAACATAAAATTTATTTCAGCAGAAATTTTACCAATCGGACAACCTGCTTACCGTACATCTCCTTTAAGGAAAAACCTTATGAAAAAGGAGGTTGAATTTCTCCTTAATAACAACTTAGCTGAACCAAACATATCACCATGGGCTTCTTGTCTGTTAATTCCTAAGCCAGATGGTAGTAGTCGTTTCTGCACTGATTATAGAAAACTAATAATAGTAACCGTTCCTGACTCCTATCCTCTGCCTCTTATTGACGATTTGTTAGATAGTATAGGACAGCCCCCTTATGTAACCACTATCGGCCTCCTCAAAGGATACTGCCAAATTCCTCTATCAGAACAAGTTAAATCCCTCTCAGCCTTCATCACGCCCTTTAGATTATACCAGTATACAGTGATGCCCTGTGGAATCTCTAACGCTCCTGCCACCTTCCAGAGAGCCATCAACTACATAATTCAAAACATGGAAGGAACATCGGCATATCTGGATGATTTGGTAATAACATCACATAGTTGGGAGGAACATCTGGTGTGTCTGCGAACTTTAATGGCACGACTACACGAGGCTGGACTCACCATCAACCTGGCCAAATCCAGCTTCGGCAAGTCTTCTGTAGGCTATCTGGGACATGTGGTCGGGAATGGCACCGTAAGAACTAAGGAGGCCAACGTGGAGGCCATATTAGCCTTCCCTACTCCGACCACAAGGAAGCCCCTCTTGAGGTTCCTGGGGATGGCTGGATTCTACAGGAGGTTCTGCAACAATTTCTCCACCGTAACAAACCTCACCAGCGCATCTGTCCCCTTCACTTGGACCCTGGCCTGCGAACAGGTGTTCCAACACCTAAAAAGGTTCTTCGCTTCATCACCAGTGGTTTGGACACCTGACCACTCACGTCCTTTCCACCTACAAATTGATGCTAGCGGAGTGAGTACGGGGGCGGTACTACTACAAGCCGACCCTCTATGCGGCATTCTCCACTCTGTCGCTTACCACTCCACTAAGGTAAAAAAAATACCAACTCAACCACTCCACCATTGAAAAAGAAACCCTCGCACTGGTCCTGGCTCTCCAAAAGTTTGAATGTTACCTCCATCCCAGCCATCAGACCATCAAAGTCTTCACAGACAACAATCCAATCACCTTCCTCCAAGCGATGAAACATAAGAATCAACGAATTCTCCGCTGGACCCTCCTGACTCAACCCTATAACTTCCATATTCAACATATAAAAGGAGTCGACAACATTCTGGAGGACACTGTCTCAAGATCTCCCACATAATTTCCTTCGTGGTCCTACTGCGGAGGTCTTACGGGGAGGGGGGGGATTGTTACGGCCGTAACAACCAACACCCTTCCCCATTCAACTAACACTACTAGCACCGTCTCCAGGGCTTTGTCAAACTAGTGGAGCACCGACACACTTCACTCCAGCCACAACACTGCTCACTGGTTCCGAGCAAGTTTCGGAAGATGGAAAGCGAGCTTCGACCGAGGTTATATATATAATTCATCATCAACGACCAAACCAAGCACTTCGTGAGCGTAATAGGCGATACAGGCATTTCAGCCAATAGCCCAGTCAAGCAAACTTCATAGCCTATAAAAAGGCAAGGGCTCAGGCAAGGAAAGTCATCCGTAATGCAAAAACTGACTCTTTCAGACAATTTATTTCAAAAGTGAATCGCACTACACCCCTCTCAAAAGTCTGGAAAGTAATAAACATATTTAATAATAAAAAATAAAAAAACATGCATCCCAATAAATGACCAAAATAAATAACCAAATAATTGACAACAAACAAGAAATAGCAATAGCCCACAATTTCTATCAGGCAGGTAGTTCCGCCTACTATACCCCTGCCTTCCTCCCCCACAAGGAGGAGACAGAACTCTCAGTCCCAAACTTTGCCACGGGAGGCGTAAACTCGGACTACAACACAGAGTTTACGTTGGATGAACTCCTTCTACCCTGAAATACTGTAAAGGCTCTAGTCCAGGTCCAGATAACATTTCATATATCAAGTTACAACATCTCGGCCACCATTCTATCACTAAATTATTATTGTTCTACAACAAAATATGGACCACCCACACATTTCCTAAGTCTTGGGGTTTTGCTCATACCATCCCAATCCCCAAAAAGACTGGACGCCTTACGGACGCCCTATTGCGCTCACAAGCTGTCTCTGTAAGGTCATGGAACGTATGGTAAAGCGAAGGCTGCTTTTTGTTTTAGAAACGAAGGGTTTGTTAGGTGATGAACAGTCGGGGTTTCGGAAGTACCGAAGCACGATGGATCACCTAACACACCTGGAGCATTGCATTTCAGAGGCATTTGCCAAAAAAGAATTCATGATAGGGGTGTTCCTAGACATCCACAAAGCCTTCGACATGACATGGCGACACGGTATCCTCACGAAACTCTACGCTCATGGCTTCAGAGGTAACTTGCCCATTTTTGTTTATAATTTCCTACAGGACAGAACATTCTCTGTCAAGCTTCCTGGTAACGTAATCTCGGACGTTTTCGTCCAGGAGAACGGGGTGCCGCAGGGTAGTGTTCTTAGTCCTATATTATTTTGTATTATGGTTAATGATATTCTGTCCACAACTCCCGTCCCCAGGAATCTTAAATACTCACTGTACGCTGACGACTGTGCGTTATGGCACTCCTCGCCTAACGCTCAGTTCTCAGCGGGGCGGATTCAAGACGCTCTTGATTCCGTTCAGCATTGGGCCTCTTTGTGGGGATTTAAGTTTTCCGTTGCTAAGTGTATCGGCGTTGTTTTCACTAGACGTAACGTACCTGATTTGCAATTAACTCTTCAAGGCCAGCCGATACCATTTCAAAATTCAGTCAAATTCTTGGGTCTGCATTTTGGCAGCAGACTCAATTGGAAGATCCAAATTAATGATTTACTTATCCGTTGCCGTAAAAAAAAATCAATGTCCTCAAATACCTCCGTGGTACTTCATGGGGAGCAGACAGAAAATCTTTATTAATGGTGTACAAGTCCTTAATTCGCTCTCATTTAGACTATGGCTCACCGGTGTATGGGTCTGGGTCGGAACCAACATTGAGGAGGTTGGATGTTTTGCAAAATGAATGTGTGAGAATGTGTCTTGGGCCCTGCGCTGCACTCGTGTGGCGAGGATTGAGGTTGAGGCCAATGTACTACCACTGCAACACCGTCGCGATGCCCTATTATTATCTTATGGGATAAAAACCGCCCGGAAAGCTCCCCTCGGCAATGCAGCAAGCAAGATCATCTGACAGCACGACCACCTCCACACTGCAGTCCACCGTCAAGTCTCTGTCAGACTTAGCGCTCAATGCCAACAAACGGGCGTGAGACTGGACGAGGCGGACCGCCTCGTGCTGCCCACCCTTCCCCCTTGGAAGAAACAAGAAACATCAATCAACACACCATGGATAAGGGGGAAGAAGGCTGGTGTTCCCGAGGCAGAGCTCCACCAACACTTCCGGGCCATCATCGCTGGCCTCCTTTCATCCCTACATATATATACTGACGGCTCCAAGACGGATGAATGTGTGGGTGCAAGTGTGTGGTCGTGTGAATCATGTGCTATCAGGTTCCGACTGCCGACTCATACATCGGTCTTTTCCGCTGAAATTTTTGCAATTGACAAAGCCATAGATTGCGCTTTAAATTCATCTCATCATTCAATTACTATTTTTTCGGACTCTATGTCAGCCCTTCAGGCAATAGAGTCCGGCCGTGCGGATACAAATGAAATCCAGGGCAACATCATTAATAAATTAAATTCAAGTCGTAAATCCTTCTCACTGATTTGGGTGCCTGGACATTCCAATGTTCGCAGGAATGAATAGGCTGACATGCTAGATCAGTCTGCCGCAGAGATCGAGGGAGCGTGGAACCTCCGTTGGGATCTGCAGTCATGTCTCTAAGTTGTTAAGTGCAGACTTAAAAGAGCTAGGTGACTGAGCTCGTGCGACAGAGGCAGGGAGGTCGTGCCACAGCTTGGCACCCAGCAAGGCCAGACGCCGCTCACCGCTATGGGTCCTGAAGCGCGGCACACACAGCTTATCATTTTGTCTAGTTACATTGTTTGTGACATCCTCTACAGTATTAAAAGTACCATTAAATAGCCAGCCTGGATAAAACCCTCTTAAAAAATCTTATACATTATTGTGCACACCTCAAACTCGTGATTTTTTTATTTATTTACAGCCACTGTAGATTTTTTATAATAGGCGATACGTGGTCATATTTTTTTTGCTCCTCCTATGGCAACTTTGGCAGCAAAATTCTGTACTTTTTGCACATTTGATAATAATGTGTGGTTAGTGGTTCGCCATATCATGATGCAATAGTGAATTAAGCTAAAAACAAGTGACTCAACAATAATAATCCTAGTCTGCTGCTTATCACATAGATCTCCTATTCTACTAATGTACATTAAAATCCCGTTTACCTTTTTAATGAACTCATTGACATGTACATCAAATACCATATATCGGTCCATATAAACTCCCGAGTTTTTTACATAACTGCTTGGATAAATAATGTCACCATTAAAGTTTATAGTAGTGTTTGGGGGAATGCGAGATAAGAGTTGACGATGTCCTATGAATATGCATTGTGTTTTAGCAGAATTTAACATTAGTCCATTATTCAGAAAATAATGTCTCCATTTGATAAGTGTCCTCGGTGTATTTGATATGTTTATTAATATTGTTAGGTGTACTTGTATGTAAAAATTGGGTGTCGTCAGCATATTGCACAAGAAAACAGTTTCCATGTTCCGACAAATCATTCACGTATATTCCAAATCATATTGGGCTAAGTATTGAGTCTTGTGGGACCCCATAATTAACTGTTTGTATGGTAGATACATTATTTTCTAACCGAACAGACATAATTCTATTGCTGAAGTAGCTGCTGTACCAAAATGCATCAATATTAAGTCTAGCACATTTATGTAAAAGTATCTTACGGTCAACCCTATCAAACGCTTTAAAAAGATCACACAAAGTAAACAGAGATATTTTTTGTTGTCTATGTTGTTGTACAGTTTGTCAGTAATTACAGTTAAAGCTGTTTCAGTAGACAATTTTGGTCGAAATCCATGTTGACTGTCAGAAAGCAACTTATTAGATTCTAGGTCATGTGTAAGTTGGTTGGCAACTATTTTTTCAAGTATTTTAAAAATGATTGGTAAAAGGGATATAGGTCTGTAATTACTGACACAGTTAGGGTCACTTTTTTTTATAGAGAGGAACAACAAGAGTTTATTTCCAGGCAGCGGGGAATTTACCGGTTGTTATTGACGTGTTGATAATACAAGTGAGGTGAGATGATTACACATAGGCCGTCTTTAAGGAACTGTAGTGATATATCATCGAACCCGATAGAACTAGTAGAATTAAGAGATTTAATCGTTAAAGGAATAGTATTACTGTCAACTGGCTTGGCCCTGAAAGCCGAATTGGTGTCTGCAATAGAACAATGCTACGAAAATGGCAGAATGTCTTCATTTTGTAATAGTTCATGTGAACGTCTGTATGTATTCTGTCCAACCTTAGAGAAGAAAACGTTGAATTTCTCAGCTTTTTCACCGAAATTGTCAAAGGTGTATGTGTTTCGTTTGCACTTTTGATTAGGAACAATTTCCCCGATAATTTTCCATGAGGCAGATGAGTCACCTCTCCAGTCAGAAAGACGGTTATGGTAGTACTCTGTCTTTAATTTACTAATCATATATTCATCTTTTTTTTTTTTTTTTTTTTTGCTGTTTTATATTGCTCTCTCAAAATGCAATGATTCATGTCATTTTTTAGTTTATTTTGCAGGTCATTACGAGCAATGATCGCACTGCGTACTTCATTATTAATCCAAGGCGTAGGTTGGGTAGAGGGAGGGAGGGAGGGAGGGAGGGAGGGAGGGAGGGAGGGAGGGAGGGAGGGAGGGA
>JAHFWG010001261.1:0-18465 GCA_020233015.1 Callinectes sapidus | reverse complement strand
CAATTTCCCCCTCGGAACGTGGCCAGGATTCTAGCAGATGCGATTGAAGACCCTTTGCCACCCAGGGCTCAAGTCATTCCACTGTACCACGGCAGGGAATAGAGTTGGGTCGATTAACAAATTTTCGGAAACCATGATTATGATTATGATTATGATTAACTTTTTCTAGCCATGATTATGATTATGATTGATTAAAGTCCTCCAACTTGTGATTATGATTATGATTAATGATTAATTTTCTTTCGAGTGATTATGATTAATGAATGATTAACTTGGAATGATTCGAGAAGTCAACAAATTCATTTATTTTTAACGCCACATACAAGGAAAAAAACCTTGATAACGAAAGCTTTTAGCTTTCGTTATCAAGATTTTTTTCAATAGTTAGGATGAACAAAAAACAGAAACGAAACAACAATTTTTATCCATTTAGCATCACATCACATCATGTAATTAGTATCGTAGTATCGGGGTTCTAGCAGGCGAAATGGCGCGCGCAGGCGCAAAAGCACGTTGTGGGAGGGGCCATGTTGCAACTTGCAAATATGGCACAGGCACAGCGATACCCGTCCAGGGTTAATCAACGATATTAATCACGGATCCACACGATTTTGATTAAGATTAATGATTGATTAATTTTTTGAAATGGTGATTATGATTATGATTATGATTAAGTCAAAAAAACGTTAATCAATTAACTTTTGATTGATTAACTTGATTGATTAACCCAGCTCTAGCAGGGAGGATACAATAATGAAGCGATTCTCACAATAACAAAGCTGGGTTTCTGATATGGATGCAGATTTTCATAATAGCGAAGTAGTTTCCACGATAAAGAGTCACGGTATCGATACCAAATCCACCATAACGGAACAGGTTTTACGATACTGAAGCAGTTTTCCATGGTCGCCAACGTCTCCAGGGGCACGGCACTGCGCTAAGATTAATAAACGCTCTGCTCTCTCACTGTCACTTCTTTGCAAATGATCTAGTTGAAGATTTTTGTGTTTTTAAGTGTATTTTTATGGTTCTAGTGATGGATTAGCAAGATCTCAAGTCTACTATAACGAGAAAATGTCTTGAAAACCCGTCTAGTCGTCTCTGTGGGCTTGGAAGATTATCGTGGTGACACAGCAAGACGTTTCTCAATACGGCTGTAGCTTTCACTCGGTAGTCTTGGTGGTCAAATGTACTCAACATGTTGACGACTCGTGCTTTTCTGTTTGTGGCATCTCTGCAGCAAATGTGACGCACCAAGTTTCAGTCTTTGCTCTTACTGTCTCTTCTTGTGCTAAAAGTCTGCTGGCATATAATGCAAAAGTTAGTAGATATTGGCTGTTAGTAGGTATTGGCTGTAGACCTGTGCGAGTTTGTTTGTGTAATTTCTGCAGCAAGTATGAAACACTTGAAACACTTGAAAGACTTTATTATACTTACATAATTAATTACAATTGACATAGGTTTTTACAAAATTGCCTAAGTAGCCCACTGGAAGCAAAAAATTGCTTTTTGGGCAGTACAATTATGTTATTCTATTTTAGTGAAGATCATACATAATTTAGACATATAATTAATATTCATTATGTAATATATTTTTACCACTCATGCAACCTCATTTTGGAAATATTTATGTATACAAAAGGCATTGGTATTATCAATACTGAGCAAGTATACACTGTTTATAATATTTTTTAAATGTGCGTAATGTTGGTAATTGTTGGATGTGAGTGGGCACAGAGTTCCAAATTTTGGGACCAGAAAAAGCTAGAGAGTGTTGGAAGAGTGACAGGCTATGATGTGGAACACGGAGATGTTCACGGGTGCGGGTGGGATAATTGTGATGTGGTAATAAGGCTGTCAGGTTACCTCTGTTGACTGTTTTGTACATATATATATACCAATTTGTAATTTATTAATATCAAAAAGTTTTAGAATGTTCATGGTTTTAAATAAGGGGTGTGTGATGAAAATAACTATGGTTAGAGATAATCCTAATTACTTTTTTTTGTAAGCGAAATAAAGGAAGTAAATGTGTGGGATATGACATTGTGTTACACCAAATTGGTGTGCAATACTGAAAATGTGGTAATATATGGGCATTATACATTAATTGTAGAACATTGCTTGGCATGAGGTTTTTTACTTGGTACAGTAGTGATATGTTTCTTGATATTTTATGACTTATATGTGATATATGTGGTTTAAATGTCATATCTTCATCAAACGTAATACCTAACATTTTATGTTGTTCAGTTTTTGCAATGATGGAGTTGTCATACATTAGAGGTGGTAGTATATCTATTGATTTTTTGGTAAATAACATATAAAAAATTTTATTTGAGTTAATATTTAGTCTATTACTATAGCACCAATTTTTTAAGATTTCTAGATCAGAATAGGCAGTTTCAATCATAGATATAGGGTCATCTCCAGTGATGTATAGGGTAGAATCATCAGCAAAAAGTACTGATTTAAGACGAGGAAATATCTGAGGAAGATCAGTAATGTAAATTAGAAATAGGATAGGACCTAGTACACTGCCCTGTGGAACTCCATATTTTGTGTCTTGTGGTGATGATATGTGATTAAGAATTTTGGTAGATTGTGTTCTGTTAGAGAGATAATCCTTAAACCAATCATGTATTACACCTCGGATGCCGTAATGTTTTAATTTCTTTAGTAATATGTCATGTCTAACTGTATCGAAGGCCTTACAGAAATCAATGAAAATACCAAGTAGGGAATGTTGTGAATCTAAGGCAAAATTAACATTTTCTGAAGGGATGGATGGAAAGTACTTAAACTTTGTCGAAAACCGAATTGTTCAGGCGTTATGATAGATCTACTTTCAAGAAAGTTAAGTAGGGATTTTTTCATTAATTTCTCAAAGATTTTAGAAAATGCGCTTAGCAGTGAGATAGGTCTGTAATTACCAAGTTTATCCTTAGGACCTTTTTATATATTAGGATTACTGTAGCATGTTTCAGAGGTTGTGGAAATATACCCATCCCTATAGACTGATTAAATATTATAGATAGTGGGATAGCTATATGTTCACAATTGTCTTTGATTATAGACGCAGGGATCTCATTAGCATTAGACTTTTTGTTCTTTAAGGACTTTATAACTGATGTAACGTCACTATGAATAACAGGATGGACAGACATGGATGTAGGGTAGTCACCTCGCAGAAACACAGCTGGGTCAAAAGTGGCTGGTGGAATGTTGTTATCAAGGTTAACAGCAATATTTGTATAATATTCATTGAATGCATTAGATATTTCTGAGGGAGTTCTGAGTATTTTATTATTTATGGAAATATAACTCAGATATGTTTTCTTGTGGTTATTTTTGAGTTGATTAATTGCATTCCAAACTTTTTTTGTATCGTTTTTATAATTTGTAAATATATTCATGTAATAAGATTTTTTTGCATTACTAATTATCCTATTTAGCATATTGCGGTATAGTTTATATTGATTTTCGGTAACAGCACCTACTTTATAGTCTTTAGATAGGTTGTTTTTAGTTTTAATTGACTTAATTACATTTGTTGTTATCCACGGGTTGTTCAGCCTTTTTTCAGAAATATATTTAGTTTTTAACGGAAAACATTCACTGTACAATTCATGGAGTTTGTCAATAAATATATTGAAATTGACGTTAACATCTTGAGAATATAAGAGAGCATCCCAGTGTATGTTATCAAGCTTATAGGAAAAATAGTGTTTAGACTCAGTTGTCACATTAGTCACTCAGTTACTCACAGTAGTCTAAATTCAATTTTGGTTGGTTTTTTACTTGGTAATGAGATGAAATATTCAAGAAAATTGGTAAATGATCAGAAATAGGATAATGTACTATACCTGAAGTAAATGTTTTAGTGAAATTAGTATATATATGATCTAGAAGAGATGGTTCACACAAATTTAAAGTATCGGGAAACCTGGTTGGCCTAGCAATGTGAGGAAGGAAATTTAAAGTTTGGATGTTTAGAAGGAAGTTGTTCGTTGGTAAGTGCGTAGTGTGTTCTAATAGATTTATGTTAAAGTCTCCTATAAGCAGGATGTTGGTGCTTCCGGCTCTTTCATGTAATAAAGTATTGAGGGTGTTACTAAATTCATCCACACCAATATGTTTGCTGTTTGACTTATAGACAGCACAAACTAGAAAGTTAAGTGAAGGTGTTGTTATTTTAACAGTGTTGATTTCTATCTGGTCATTAATGAAAGTTAAATTGTCAATCTGTTCAGAATTAAAAAGATTAGTAACATATACTGTAACTCCACCTCGTGCCCGGGCATTCCTAACAAGATGGCACGAGTGAAAACCTGCAATTTTATGAAGATGTTTGTTGGTGTCAGTTAGCCAAGTTTCAGTCACAGCTAATACACTGGGAGGAGTGGACAGGCTTCTGAGGAATGATTTAATGTTATCAGAATTTTTTTATAAAGATCTTGAATTTATATGCATTACTGTGATTTGTGTCGAATTTTGAGTAGTAATAAGATCATTGTATGAAGAAAGGTCATAATATTTAGACTGTGTTGAAATCCATGTTGCCATACATTTGATTGATAATTTCCATTGCTATATCATCGTTTGTACTGTGATCATTGTTGAGGTCATTAAAAAGAGTGTGATAAATATTTAACATAACCTAATGAAAAAATAATAAGAAAAAAAAATAATAAAAATATTAATAGAAAAAAAATAATTAATATATACAAAATGGGAGTGCAGTGAGATAACTGCACCGGGTGTGAAAACATCAAAAGAGTAATCACTCGTGTTTGACATTAAGATCGTATATACATAGATGACAAATACAGAATAAATAATTTCAAGAAAAGAAAGTCAATATTTTTGTTTTAACGCTTCTAACTACCAATAATTACCATCATATGTATAACAGTAGCCATTAGTAGTAGTAGTAGCAGTAGCAACAGCATCAGTAGTAGTAGTAGTAGTAGTAGTAGTAGTAGTAGTAGTAGTAGTAGTAGTAGTAGTAGTAGTAGCAGTAGTAGTAGTAGCAGTAGTAGAACATAGTAATAGAAGCAAAAAAAAAAAGTTAACAGTAATAGTAGTAGTAGTAGTAGTATATAAGCATTAACAATCAAAATAATGTTATTAAAAGTAGTAACAATTGGAACAACAAATAATCTTCGTAGGTAAATTTAAAAAAAAAATGTCTGTATAACAAATAGAAGTACATAATAACAGTGGCAATAAAGACATTAAGTATTATTATTATTATTATTATTATTATTATTATTATTATTATTATTATTATTATTATTATTATTATTATCATTAGTAGTAGTAGCACGGTTAGTAGTAACAGAAATAGTAATAGTAAAGGAAGTAGTAGTAGTAGTAGTAGTAGTAGTAGTAGTAGTAGTAGTAGTAGTAGTAGTAGTAGTAGTAGTAGTAGTAGAAACAAATAATAGTAGTATAGGAAGTAGTAGTAGTAGTAGTAGTACTAGTAGTAGTAGTAGTAGTAGTAGTAGTAGTAGCAGCAGTAGTAGTAGCAATAGTAGTAGCAGTAGTAGCAGTAGTAGCAGCAGCAGCAGAAGTAGTAGTAGTAGTAGTAGTAGCAGCAGTACCAGCAGTTGCAGTAGTAGTAGAAGTAGTAGTAGTAGTAGTAGTCATATTATTTATATTGAAAATTATAATAACTGTAGTATAAGAAATAATTTTGCAGGTTAGTAAATGCTTGTGTATAACTAATAGAGGTATTTGATAATAGAATCAATAGAAACAAATAGTAGCAGTAGTATTAGTACTTATCACATGCTCAATAGGTCTCTAGTAGTTGCAGTAACTACCGTAGTTGTAGCAACTGAAACGGGTAGCTGCTAGTAGTAGTGATGGTACTCTTCATTTATAGTGTAGCAGTGGTTATAGTCGTCGTCGTCGTAGTAGTAGTAGTAGTAGTAGTAGTATCCGCAGGGTGGTGTACTTGACCTAATTCTCTTTTTATTATATATAAACAACCTTCCAATCATTTTCAAAGATTGTAAAACTATATTATTTGTAGATGATTCCACTCTATACATAACAGGTAGAGATCCCGTTAACATGATTTTTAAGGCCAATAAAGAACTTGATATTTTCTATAAATGGTGTATTAGCAACAGACTAACAGTAAATAAAAATAAGACTTATTATATGCTATTCACAAACGAAACTATTAAAACTCTCCCTCCCATATTTTTCCACCTTGATATAATGAAAAGAACAAAACAACACACATTACTTGGAGTTACTTTTGACGACACACTAACATTCAAACCACATATAGCTAACTTGTGCCTTAAATTGTCTAGAATCGTTTCTCTCCTGTATCATATCAAAGATCTTATGCCACTCCATATAGTTAAAATTGTATACAATGCCCACATTCTTTCAAATTTAAGTTATTGCATACCAATTTGGTGTAATACCTACCCAACCCATTTAATGCCTTTATTTAGACTTTAAAAGAAAATAATAAGGATTATTACTAATAGTGACTTTTACGAACATACAAAACCCCTTTTTAATAAATCTAATATCTTGACACTCTTCAACTTAAATAAACTTTATATTGGAATATATATGTTTAAAACAATAACTGAGCTCGCACAAGTATTACAACCACACCATAATTACCTTACACGTACCAATCAGAACCTTAATGTTCCTCCTTACACTATATCTCTATATCAACACTCCCTTGCTTACTCTGCTCCCAAATTGTGGAACTCCATACCCGAACATATAAAAACAATTCCTACATTATCTACCTTTAAAAACATCTAAAACAATACATACTATCTCTACAATAAAAAAAAAAGGGGAAAGCCTAATGTGCAATCATTATTAATTGTATCTTTATAAACTTATATGGAATTATTATTATGTATAATTATTATATATACATATTTTTTTCATTATTATTACAATAATTATTATTGTTATTCATATTATTATTATTTCACGTGTTTGTATTGCATTTGATGATATAATTATTACGTAATGTATGTATATACAACATTAATTTATGGATATTATAAATTAACATTTAGTATTCAATTCAAGTTTGTAGTTGATAGGTTGCTTTGTCATTTTCTTTTCTCGTCCTCTTTCCTTTATTTTTTGTATTCTATAATATAGTTATCTATTTTTTTCTTTTTATCTATTATTTATTATTTTTTTTTTTCGTTGACTGAGTCCTGAAAAGTTCATCCTGCACAACTCACTATTTACCTAAAAAGCACAGCTTTATATAAGCTACTTGCTAGAATATTAATTACTTTGTACATATATTATGTTGCATAGATTACTGTATAGCAGGTATAATAAAATGTTTCAAATGTTTCAAATGTTTCAGATAGAATACTGGATTTCCTCTCTCGGTATTCTATTTAACCTCCTCCCAATATGGTTTTCTTCCTACGTAATTACTCTACTAAACTTGCTGTTCATCACCTCTCTCAAAATATATATAATGCCATGTATAACAAGATGTTTCAAATTACAGTTTTTTTGTGATTTCAGTAAGGCTTTTGATAGGATTTCTCACACTATCCTACTAGACAAATTATATTATTATGGTATACGTGGTAATCCTTCTAATTGGCTTAAAAGTTATCTCACAAACAAAAAACAATACACAACATATGACAATGCTTCCTCCCCATATAGTACCATTACACGCGGCGTGCCTCAAGGCTCAATTCTTGGTCCACTATTATTTTCTATTTATATTAATGACAGTCCACAGTAGCAATAAACTGAAATTTTTGGTATACGCAGACGACATTACATTGTTCATACAAGGACATAATCTTAATGACACTCTACAAGTAATGATTACGGAGCTAAACAAAGTTCAAAAGTGGATCCTTAGTATTAAACTAACTCAAAATCATAATAAAACTCATTGTATAATATCCAGCCCTCTTATGACTAGACAAATAAATACAGTTGTTAAAATCAATGATTGTAGAATTCGAAAAGTCACAGAATCAAAACTTCTAGGTGATATTATTGACAATAAATCAAAATTGAAATCGCAAGTCGATTTCATTCAAAGATATCAGTTTTAACAAGTGTGATATATAGAATAAGGGGTTATATTACTGCCGACTACTTAAGGCAACTCTACATAACATTGGTATATCCACACCTTTCATACTGTGTTGCTATTTGGGGAGGAGCATACAAAACTTCCATTAACAACCTCTTTATTACACAAAAGAAATTAATGCGCATCATCTCTTTCCAAAAACGTTTTGACCATACTAACAATATTTCTAGAGATCTAAGAGTGCTGAAACATTGTATCTACAGGCCATGTTATTTGTACCTAAATCTCTCCATTCATTTCCTGTTAACCCTGGATTCACTCTGATGCCCGCCAACCATGATAACAGACGGTCTAACATCCAACGCGTCCCATTACACAGAACAACCCATGCCAAGCAAAGTGTAATATCCAGGGGAAATGTGACTTGGAATAAACTATCTGACAATTTAGCATCTGATAACCATATTAACTGATTTAAGAAAAAAATAGTCAACTCATCACTTAATAAATATAACTTGAATTATACAATTTAAATTATTTATTCCATAATAATTCATGAAATTGTTTTCCTGTTTTGCTAACTTTTTTTTTACAATCATAAAGTGTACTCATATGTACAGTTACATGCAAACGTTTATATATCAAGTTTGTTCCATCTACTTCTAGTCTTTTTAGTGAATTGTAAATGACTTTATTTTATATGTATATCTGTATGAATGTTTGTTTGAATATGTGTATATGTGCTTCTTGTATATGTTTCCCTTGTCATTCATATTACACTATGTAAATAAATATGATAAGTCTCCACTCATTATGCATGCTTAAATGTAGGTATTCACTATTTTACATATTTATGAATATATATTGATAATTTGCTAATGGATGTAAAATTTCTCTACTTAAATAGGACTCAGTCCCATGCAGTGTGTGTGTGTGTGTGTGTGTGTGTGTGTGTGTGTGTGTGTGTTTATATATATATATATCTATTTATATCTACTTATCTAATATCTATATATATATAATCTATATCTATATATATATATATATAGATATAGATAGATAGATAGATAGATAGATAGATAGATAGATAGATAGATATAGATATAGATATATATAGATATATATCTTTTGGCCCATCTTAAAGCTCTGGCTTCTTGGCCATAGCTCTTCCACAGATTCTCTGTAATTATTAACTAAAGCCTCTCTCAACCCAGACGTCCCCAGACTCCCACTTCGCATAGGTGGCCAAAATCTACTTCGGGCAGTGTGTGACAACTACCGTGCCCTTAACCTCCATGTACCTGAAGAACAAGCTGTCCCTCATTTGCCACCATGGCGGATTCCCTCCGTAGACGTTACTTTTACGCCAATTACCAAAGATGCCCATCCTATTCTACAGAAGCAGGCAGCCCTGGAAACCGTCGCCAGTGTGTCTGCGTTCATCCCCGATGCTCATCACATCTACGTTGACGGCTCAGTGCAGGCTGACGGTAGTGCTGCCTGTGCCGTGTACTCTACCACCTTGCCACCACCTACGCAGGGCAGATGGATCGGCCGCAGGCTCCCTAATTCATCGACCTCCACCTTCTGTGAGTTACACGGGGTGCTGGACGCTGTAAGCCTACTTGTTCAATGTAGCCTGAATGGAGTAATAGTCTGCGACTCTCAGCCGGCTCTCCACTCCCTCTCTTCTCCAACACCCAGCTCTGGCCGCGTCGTGCAGGACATTCTGCGTCACCTCGCCTTCGCTCGCGATGCATCCCTTACCATAGCCTTCGTGTGGACGCCCTCTCACATCTGTCTTAGTGGCAATGAGACGGTGGATCGTCTTGCCAAGGCGGCCTGTACGCTGGACTGGGATGAGGAGCATGCTGACCCGTCGCTTCGCTGCCTCAGACACACCATATACTCAGCTGCCCACGCTACGACAGTACATCGCAGAAATGCAGAGAGGGCCAGCAGTGTGTCCACACAGCACCACGACTGCTTCCTTCAATGTCGCTACGAATACCGCCGCCATGGCCTCATGGTGCGCAGGCACAATGTTGTGAGTGCTCGGCTCAGGCTGGGATACAGGCCTGTGTGGCAAGTATCCCAGGCGCAGGACATGCCGCACTACTCCTCCTGTAGACTGTGTAACACTCCCAATGCCAACACCCTTGACCATTACTGCCTTCATTGTCCCACACTGATCAACATACTCCCGCGAGGACTTGATTTAATTAATGTATGCAAACACCTTCTCACGGATGATGATCACCTCGATGTACTCCTTACCCGCCACCCTCACTTTGGTGGCTATTAAACTTCTGACATACATACTCTCCTTTGTGCATATTTGTGTGTGTGTGTGTGTGTGTGTGTGTGTGTGTGTGTGTGTGTGGGTGTGTGTGTGTGTGTGTGTGTGTGTGTGTGTGGGTGGGTGGGTGTGTTCAGCGTGCCCTGCGAGACACGAGTGCTCAGTACATGTCAAAGTACCTGTAGTGTTACTGGGTCTGTCGCCCTCGGGCGTAATAAATTGAACAAAACAAAAAAATCTCTTTCTCTCTCTCTCTCTCTCTCTCTCTCTCTCTCTCTCTCTCTCTCTCTCTCTCTCTCTCTCTCTCTCTCTCTCTCTCTCTCTCTCTCTCTCTCTCTCTCTCTCTCTCTCTCTCTCTCTCTCTCTCTCTCTCTCTTTTTTTTTTTTTATTTAAACAAAATTACATACAGTATTATACAGGGAACTTAAAGTTGTGCATTGTCGTGCACAGCTATTTTAAAAGTTCTGTTGCATATGTACAGGGGAAAATGAGATAATATATAAAGTATTACATAATATACATAATGTACATTAGTTCACGTGAGGGGCACGAGCGGTGAGGGCAGTGTGCCTCTCCAGGTGTTGGCGGCTCGCTTTGCCTGGTGTGTGGACATTCGTGACACATCAGGCGTGGCCCTCGTGAAGCCATTCCACAGTCGCGCTACCCGGGCTTTATAAGTTCGTTGGTGCTGCGAACTGTGGGAGAGAGGCACAATCACCCGGTGATGTCCTGCTTGTGCTTGTCGTGTTGTCCTGTGTGCTGGGTGTAGCGGCAGGCACAGCTGGGTGAGGTGGGGAGTGCTCAGTACCTGAGTCTTGTGACAGACAGTCAGGGCTGAGACGTCCCGGCGATGTTCGAGAGACGTCATACTGGCAGGAATCTCCGCTTCTTCCCCCAGCAAGCGGAGGGCACGTCTCTGCACCGCGTCCAGGCGCCGAGTGTGGGTGGCGGCTCCGGACATCCATGCCAAGGCACCATATTCCATACAAGGGCGAATCTGTGCCTTGTATAGGGTCAGGATGCCTCGGGAGTCAAGGCTACCCGCCACCCTGCGAAGGGCAGACACACGTTGAGAGGTCTGGCGGGCTACGGTCGTGATATGCTGGTCGTATCGCAGCTCCCGGTCAATGGTGATTCCCAGGACCTTGATGGTATCCTGAAGGGGCAGCCGAACCCCCTCAAACTGTAGCTGTCCCTCCACTGCCTGAGAGGCAGCAGGAGACCGGGAGACTACCATGGCGTGTGTCTTGTTCGGCGCGAAATCGACCTGCCACGCCTTCCCCCACTCCTCCGCTGCCTTCAGCTGCTTGTTGACGGCGGCGACGGCACGCTGGCTGTCCTGGCGGCAGTAGGAGAGTGAAAACGTACAGTCGTCAGCGTACGCCTTCACTGCTGGAAGCTGACGGAGCAGGTCATCTATATACACGTTCCACAGGACTGGCCCCAGCACCGAGCCCTGTGGAACTGAAGCTCTTATTCTGGCAGGCTTGGAGATCCTTCCGTTGAGTGCTACTCGGAGTGTTCTTCCTTGGAGGTAGTCCTCGAGCAGCCTCAGGAGACTCCCGGCGACACCCTTGGCGCGTAACTTTGCCAGAAGGCCAGAGTGCCACACTCGGTCAAAGGCGCCGGCGATGTCCAGAGCCACCACGAGTGTGTCCAGGCCTTCGTCGAGGGTGTCCTGCCATTCTTGTGAAAGAAGAAGGAGGAGGTCGGAAGTGGAGCGGCCTGGCCTGAAACCAAACTGGTGAGGGGAGACAAGACTGTGTTGGTTCAGGTGTCTCCAGAGGGTTTCAGCAATTAACTTCTCGAACACTTTGCCCATGGTGGATAAAAGGGAGATGGGTCTGTAGTGTCGAGGGTCAGTCTTGGATTCCTTTTTGTGAACAGGAACCACATGAGCCTCCTTCCAGGCAGCTGGCCACTTGTTTTGCTCGAGACAGGCAGCAAAAATAGTAGCCAGAGGTCCTGACAGCTCCCTGGCACAGTTTTTAAGTACTCGAGGGCTGATGTTATCAGGGCCTGTTGCTTTCCCTACATCAATGTCCCTGAGTACTTTCTCCACCTCTGCTGCAGTGACCAGGACTGATGTGATGGTGTGGTCAGTTTCCCGTGGCAGAACAGGTGGGGGGCGGCTGGGGTCCCTTACTTGCATTTTTTCAGCAAATGCAGTTGCCAAGAGAGCGGCCTTGTCTTCACTACTCGTGGCTGTGGACCCGTCTGCCCTGGTGAGGGGGGGAACGCTGTCCTGGTGGAGTAGTCCTTGCCGCTCCTTGACGAGAGCCCACCACGTCTTGTGACCTACACCCGGACCGCTTAGCTTCCGCCTCATCACCTCTTCCCAGTGTTTCCTCGCCCATTTGGAGGTAGATGTCATCCTCCTACAAGCTGCCTTGTGGAGGACGAGGTTCAGGTGTGTTGGGCGCCGCTTGTACCTCCTCCACGTTGAATACTTGGCTTCTGCGGCGGCGCGGCAGCGGAAACCAAACCAGGGGGGGTCTGTTGCCTTGGTGAGGTACGAGCGGTGAGGTACAAACTGGGACTGGAGGGTAAGCAGCGTTGAGGTGAGGAGACGGGTCTTCTCCTCTACATCTCCGCTGAGTAGCGACTCCCAGTCTGTTGTGTGCAGTGCTTGCCTCAGGGAGGGCCAGTCCGCCTTATCCCACACCCATATCGTGCGGGGGACTGCGTCTTCCCTTGCCGCGCTGAGGTTGATGTGAGTCAGCACGGCGTGGTGGTCGGAGCTGCCCACTTTTTCCAGCTGCTGACACCTGATGTTGGCTTCAGGAAGGTCAGACAGCACTGGGTCGAGCAGCCCTCCGCGTTCGTGGGTCGGGAATGTGACGTGGTTGACGAGGCCATGCACTGTTGTCAGATTTTCGTAGGCTTGCTGCTCCAGGTGGAAGTTAAGATCGCCTACGATAAGGACATTTTTACATCCGTAGCGTCGGAGCAAGTTGTCCAGCTCCTCCGCCAGGAAGTCAAATGATGAGCGTCCTTGTCTCGGGGGGCGATATAGGATGCAGAGCAGCAAGCCACTGTTGTCTTGGAGCACTATTCGGAAGAATAGTGCTTCCATAAGGTGGGGCAGGTCGGGCGTCACTTCTTGGGTCTGGAGGTCGCTTTTAAAACAGGCAGCAACACCACCCCCTGTTCTGCCGACGCGGTCTTTCCTCACCCAGTGTGTGTAGCCAGGTATCCTGCCGTATGTTGACTCCACCTCGCTGTTCAGCCACGTTTCACTCACTGCAACGATGTCAGCTTTATGTCGTAAGACACAGTTGTGTGAGAGTTCACCAACATTGGTGCGTAGGCCCCTCACATTTGCTGATACGACAGTGAGCTGTGGGGCGTGGGCGTGGCTTGAACGTGTGAGTCGTGGTGGGCTTTTCTTGGGTCTGATCCTAGTACGTGCGAGGGGGCGTGGCCCATTCACGTGGCGGGAATCCAGCCTGTTCCTGCCATTTTTTCTGTTCCCAGCTGGAGTCCCGAAAGGGCGCTGGGGGCTGGAGGTATGTGGGGTTGGGCTGCCTATTTGTGCTTCCCTCTGCCAGGACTCTCCTCAGGATGGCTTCCTGCCTGGCGTCGGCTAATCGAGTATAGCACTGTGTTGTTGTGTGGCCTGGACGTAGGCAGTACTGGCAGGTGTCACGTCCGCGTGGCCTGGGGGGAGGGTGGCGAGGCCACGTGGGTGAGGTGTTGGAGGGGGACGACTGAGGCTGCCTTCCTCCCTTGCCTGCATTTTTTTGTCTCCCATTTTTTCGTCTGCTGTTGTTGCTGTTTTGCCGGGTGGTCGGCGCTGTGCTGGTTGTGGCAGAGCGGGAGGTGTTGTTGGGGGCTGCAGTGGGCGTGCAGGGGCGAGTATCAGAGGAAGGGGTGGAGGGGGAGGCGGGAGAGGAGGCAGTTGTGGTAGAGGAGGTGGTGGTAGAGACGGTGGTGGCGGCGGCGGCGGCATTTGAGGGTGCAGTTAATCCCAGGCGGCCCTTGGGGAGACGCCTGGGGCGGTCAGAGTCCCACCATTCCTTAGTGGCGGGTGACGAGGCACAGGCGTTCGTCCATGCGTTGTCAATTGCGCTGGCGACGGCAGTGGTTCCAACGGTGCGGGTTGTTCTGCACTCGTCGGCGTCTTTTGCGTCACTCAGAGCCTCTATCAGGTGTAATATGTCAAGCACCTGTGGTTTCTTATCAAGTATCCAGTCCCGCTGTAGTGTGAGAGACTGGATCTTGCTGTTATTCCTCGACACCTCTTGTTTGAGACGTAAGGTGTGAGTCACAAGCTCCTCCTTCTCCATCTCCATGTAGGTTTGCCTCTCGTCGTCTACATTTAGGTCGTTGTCTTCGTCGAGAGGGGTTGTAGGGCGGCCTGCAGCGGTTGGGTTCTCCTCCCTGTCCGTAGCATGGGCGGCGTCATCTTGTAACGTCACAGCAGCGTCGATGTTGGCCTCCAGTCGCAGCTGCTGTGTGTCGGCGCACGAGTATATTTCATGGTCACCGAGGCAGGTGACATGACACACATTTGGGCAGAGTGCATCCCCGTCGCAGCAGACGTAGGGTGCATCCTTGGTGGCCTTCCTGCCACAGATGGCACACCATCGCTGGGGGCAGTAGCCTGGATGGGGGAGTCTCGCGATTTTTTGGTGGGCCGCCATGTTTAATTTCCTCTGCGGAGAGATGTGAAGGCGGAGAAAGAGAGCGAGGCGAGGACGGCGTAGAGGGTGGGGCAGAGGGCAATCTCCCTTGGGAATTTGAAGGCTTGGGCGGGTAGCTCAGGTCAGGTGAGGTCAGGTCGCCGGGCTGCCAGACGTACACACACACCGCGACACAGAACAACACTAATTCACTTGTTACACTGTTCACTGAGATGCCGTACACTGGTACACTTTTTACTTTGATGCACTAGCGGGATTTCTTCTACTACACCACTTCCTGAGAAGCTGTTGTACGCTGTGCTGCACTACAGAGCGTAAAAACCAGGAGCACAAACAAACACGTGTTCTCTCTACGCCGCTCTCTCTCTCTCTCTCTCTCTCTCTCTCTCTCTCTCTCTCTCTCTCTCTCTCTCTCTCTCTCTCTCTCTCTTTAAACTCTTTATTATATTTGTCAAGTTTATGTACAATTTCTGTGCAATATTTAAACTGTGACAAACAGCCCTTTGTAAGCAAAAGCTTTATGGGCAAAAGGTAAACCAAAACAAAACAAAAAAATACAACGGAAAATGACAAATAAGTAGTCAGGAACCGACTATTACAAAAGACAAGAAATGATGCTAGAGAAAAAAAAAAGATACATGACAATGATGGAAGTCGAATAATAATTCGTATAGCCTTCGTATTCCTGGTAATACAGTAACACCTATTGAACAAACATAAGAAGTACAATATAGTTATGTGACATAATAATACAAGTAATGATGGTAATGATAATAGTAAATATAATAATAATAATAATAATAATAATAATAATAATAATAATAATAATAATAATAATAATAATAATGATAATAATAATAATAATAATAATAATAATAATAATAATAATAATAATAATAATAATAGCAGTAGTAGTAATGACAACAAATAATGAGAACAATAACAATAGATTGGCAATAAATACTACAAAATATAGGAATACATTTTTAGTACATAGATTAATAAAGGGATATAATTTGATTTTTTAATTTACGTTTGAGCAATCGTAAACTTATTAAATTTTTCATACTTGAGGGGATATCATTCCATATCTTGGGGACTAAATACATTAAAAATTGCCTGAACAAAGTTAATTTGTGTCTGGGTGTACGCAGTGAACGTTGGTTACGGATTGCATAACTGTGAAGAGGTTGATTATTGTAGGTATTTGATCTTACTTGTGTGTACATATAAGAAGCAACATTATATCTGGATAGGTCAGTAAGGTTCAAAATACTTAATGATTTAAATAACGGAGGTGTGTGCTCGCAATATTCACTGTTGGTCATTATTCTGATGGCTTTTTTATGGAGTACGTTAAGATGGTATAGATGACAAGAATATGTGTTGGACCAAATGGGATTACAATAATTTAAATGTGGATAAATGTGAGCATAATATAAGCATTTAAAAATTTCAATTGGGGCGAAATGTTTTACTTTTAGAAGAAGAGGAATGGTTCTTGAAAGTTTCAAACAGAGGTTAGATATGTGGTGTTTAAAGTTTAGATTTCTGTCGAAAATTATTCCAAGGAATTTAATTTTATCAACCTGTATGATATCATCGTTTAAGATACTTAAATTCGGTAATGGCTGGTAGTTGGTGATAGTGTTCGTAAATAACATGTAATAAGTCTTGGTTGTATTTACTGTATGACGGTTAGCTAGACACCAGTCTGAAAATTTGGAAAGTTCACCATTCGCTCGGATTATAATTTCAGTGGGGTGATCTCCGGTCATATAAAAGGTAGAGTCATCGGCAAACAGTATAGTATTTAGTGAGTCAGATATATTGCCAATGTCATTAATGTACAAAAGGAACAGTATAGGCCCCAATATGCTGCCTTGCGGTACACCTAGATATACTGGTTTGGTTGGGGAAGATTTATTGTTAAAAGATGTGTATTGTGTTCTATTACATAAGTAAGATCTGAACCAATGATGAATACATCTGCGAATTCCATAATGATACATTTTATAAAGAAGAATATTGGGTTGAACAGTGTCAAAAGCTTTACGAAAGTCGATAAAAATGGATATCATAGATTTGTTTTCATTAAGTGCTGCATAAAGATCAGATGTAAAATTGTTTAATGCGTCAAAAGTACTTAAACCTAGTCTAAAGCCAAATTGTTTATTATTTAGAATTTTCATTTTGTTTAAGAATATCAACAAATGCTTTTTCATTAATGCTTCAAAAACTTTTGAGAATATTGGTAAAATAGCAATTGGG
This sequence comes from Callinectes sapidus, assembly GCA_020233015.1. NCBI lineage: Eukaryota > Metazoa > Arthropoda > Malacostraca > Decapoda > Portunidae > Callinectes > Callinectes sapidus. The sequence continues at coordinate 1,174 of JAHFWG010001261.1, read as the reverse complement.
CGGTAATTTGGTAAGTCTGTTTTGTTCCCTGTTTTATATATTAGGATTGATTTACCAAGGTTGAATCTGTCAGGAAAGATGCCTGTGTTAACTGATTGATTAAATAACATTGTGAGAGGTTTAGCTAGTATTTCTTTGTTTTCTTTGATCAAACTTACTGCAATCTCATTAATGTGACCTTTTTTTATATTTAAGAGAAGTTATTGCATTAACTGTATCTGAGTTTACTATTATGGGCATTACCATAGAGTTAGGATAGTCTCCACGGAGATACGAGTTGTGAGAGGTTTGTGTGGAAGGTAGTTTGTTTGCAAGCTCAGGGGCAATATTAGAAAAGTAGTCATTAAAATCGTTAGATATTTCATGTGGAGTATTCATAGTATTGTTGTTGTACATTATTGAGGTAATAGTATTATTAGTTTTAGTCTTAGTATTTGATAGTTCGTTTATGGTTTCCCATATCTTCTTGGTATTTAGTCTAAAATCTGAAAATATTTTTAGATAATAGTTTCTTTTAGTGAGTTTAATGAGGTTATTTAGGTAATTTCTATAGTTTTTGTATAGATCAAAGTTAATAACTCCTATTCTATGTGATTTATATAAGGCAAATTTATGTTGTATAGATTTAACTAATCCTTGAGTGATCCATGGTTTTTGTAGTCTTTTTGTTGATATAAATTTTGATACCATGGGAAAACAGGAGTAGTAAATTATATATACCGTGTCCAGAAACAAATTACAATTCCTATTTGTATCATGATAAGTAAGTAAAGAATTCCAATCAATTTCGGAGAGCTGTTTTTGAAATTTTGTACGATTTTCAGCGTTTCTTAGTCTAAAGGATATCTTATGTTTTTCGTTAAGTTTGTCTAGGATTGGGAGGTTTAGGAATACCGGAAGATGGTCGCTTAGGGGAAATAGAAGAATACCAGAAGAGGAAGGAACTGTAAAATTAGTCCATATTTGATCCAAGAGGGAAGGAGAAGCCGTAGAATTATCATCAGGAAACCCTGTGGGACGGGATATGTGGGGGAAAAAGTCGAGAGATTGCATTGTGCTCATGAAATGGTTTGTAGGTGGGTGTGTCTCATGTTCTAACAGGTTGATGTTAAAGTCGCCGGAAATAATGGTTTGGTTATCAGTAAAAATGTTTTGCGAGAGGAAGTTATCCATA
>JAHFWG010000852.1:34682-52820 GCA_020233015.1 Callinectes sapidus | reverse complement strand
CCTCTCTCTTGAAACAGTTCAAGTCATAGGCAGGTGGAAATACAGAGGCAGGGAGAGAGTTCCAGAGTTTACCAGAGAAAGGGATGAAAGACTGAGAATACTGGTTAACACTTGCATTAGAGAGGTGGACAGAATAGGTGTGAGAGGAAGAAGCAAGTCTTGGGCAGCGAGGCCGCGGGAGCAGGGGAGGCACGCAGTTAGCGAGATCTGAAGAGCAGTTAGAATGAAAATAGCGGTAAAAGAGAGCAAGAGAGGCAACATTGCGGCGATGAGAAAGAGGCTGAAGACAGTCAGTCAGAGGAGAGGAGTTGATAAGACGAAAAGCTTTTGATTTCACCATGTTCAATAGAGCTGTATGAGTGGAGCCTCCCCAAACATGTGAAGCATACTCCATACATGGGCGGATGAGGCCCCTGTATATAGTTAGCAGTTGGGGAGGTGAGTAAAACTATCGGAGACGGTTCAGAACACCTAACTTCATGGAAGCTGTTTTAGCTAGAGAGGAGATGTGAAGTTTCCAGTTTAGATTACTAGTAAAGGATAGACTAAGAATGTTTAGTGTAGGCGAAGGGGGCAGTTGAGTGTCATTGAAGAAGAGGGTACAGTTATTTGGAAGGTTGTGTCGAGTTGATAGGTGGAGGAATTGAGTTTTTGAGGCATTTAACAACACTAAGTTTGCTTTGCCCCAATCAGAAATTTTAGAGAGATCAGAAGTTAGGCGTTCTGAGGCTTCCCTGCGTGAGCTGTGTACTTCCTGAAGTGTTGGTCGTCTATGGAAAGACGTGGAGAAGTGCAAGGTGGTATCATCAGCAAAGGAGTGGATAGGGCAAGAAGTTTGGCTTAGAAGATCATTGATGAATAATAGGAAGAGAGTGGGTGATAGGACAGACCCTTGAGGAACACCACTGTTGATAGTTTTAGGGGAAGAACAGTGACCGTCTACCACAGCAGCAATAGAACGATCAGAAAGGAAACTTTGTGCCAGACTCTATCAAAATCTTTTGATATGTCTAGGGCCACAGCAAAAGTTTCACCAAAATCTCTAAAGATGGATGATCAAGACTCAGTAAGAAAAGCGAAAAGATCACCAGAAGAGCGTCCCTGGCGCAAGCCATACTAGCGGTCAGATAGAATATTGTGAAGTGATAGGTGTTTAAGAAAGGTGTTTAATAATATATGCAATCTCAAAAAAGAAAGAAACTCAGCCTAAATAGTGATTTTTCAATGTTTTTCAGAGTATTTTCATTATTGATGAAAAATAGCAAAAAAATATTTCTTACGACAAAATATATTTTTTTCTATAAAACTGCATAAAATTATCCTCTTTAGATTTTTGAAATCCTTCTTTTACGACGATTTATATTTATTCTAAGAGTGCATAAAACATCCATTTTCAATTTACAACAATATTTTTTTTCTCTAAAATTGCACAAATTACCCATTTTTATGTTTTAATCCTTATATTACGACAATATGTTTCTTTTCTCTAAAAGTGCATAAATCACTAATTTTTCAACGTATTTTGGAGATATGCAACTTTTCAAGGAAAACCCTCTTTTTTTTAGAAAAAAAGTATCATTTTACTCCAAAAGTGATTTATCAATGATTTTATTTTAATGTTTTGATTAAAAACAAGAAAAAGAAAACACTTTATACATTTTCTTTCTCTGAAAGTATATAAACTACCCAATTTTAATCTTTTTGGACGTTTTAACAACATTTTGTAGAAAAAAAACCTTTTCCATGTTTCAAAAAATGTAATATATGCCGTTTAAAGGAAAGAAAATAGTTCTGTAAAAAAAACGGATTATTTAAACGCTTTTATTTTTATTTCCATGTTTTGATTGGAAAGGAAGGAAAAATCAATAAATCCATTTAATTTTTATGGCAGTACATTTTCTTTCCTTAAAATTCCATAAATTACCCGTTTTTCAAAGTTTTTAAGAGTATTAACAACATTTTTACGAAAAGCTCTTTTTCACGTAAAAAAAATTGAAATATATGCAATTTAACCAAAAAGATTTTATGTTCTACTATATTTTAACCTATTTAGGAGTTTTAACAATATTTTGAGGAAAAATCTTTTTCATATAGAAATAAGTATGCAATTAAAAAAAAAAATTTGTAAAAAATGGAATTATTTCTTTGTTTCTCTTTTAATATCCATGTTTGGCTTGAAAAAGAAGGAAAAAAAATATTATATTTTTATGGCAGTACATTTTTTTTCTCAAAATTGCAATAATTACCTTTTTTCATAGTGTTTAAGAGTATTAACAACATTTCAAAGAAAAACGCTCTTTTTGAGTTAAAAAGTATGTAATATATACCATTTTATGAAAAACTTCACTCCCTTCCAAAAGTGAATTGTTAAAAAATTCTTTAATTATTTCCATGTTTTATTGAAAAACAACTAATACAAGGGAAAAACCATGAATGTTACGAAAATATAGTTTTTTTCTATAAAATATGATAAATACGCTTTTTTCAATGCTTTTAGGAGTATTAGCAGCATTTTAGACAAAACCCCCTTTTCAAGAATAATATATGCAATCTCAAAAAAGAAAGAAATTCAGCCTAAAAAGTAACTTTTTCAATGTTTTTCAGAGTATTTTAATTTTTGATGAAAAAAAGTAAAAAAATTATTTCTTATGACAATATATATATTTTTTATAAAATTGCATAAAATTACGGTATATTTTTAGATTTTTAAAATCCTTCTTTCACGACAACATATATTTATTCTAAGAGTGCATAAATCATCCATTTTCAACGTTTTTAGGGGTTTTACAATATTTTAATGACAAAACCCTCTTCTTTTAGAAAAAAAGATTTTTGCCTCCAAAAGTGAGTTTTTTGGTAATTTTCTTTTGATTTCCAAGTTTTAATGAAAAACAGGAACAAAACACTAAATTTTTTTCTTTAAAGTTACATAAACTACCCAATTTTAACCATTTTATTAGTTTTAACAACATTTTGAAGAAAATCACTTTTTTATGCTACATAAAATGTAATACAAGCTATTTCAAGGAAAAAAAATATTTCTTTTGGAAAAAAGATTTTTCAGTGTTTTCTTTTCATTTCCATGTTTTGATTGAAAATAAAAGAAAAAGCAAGAAATATGTTGACTTTTTATTGCAATTCATTTTTTTCTTTTAAAATTGCATAAATTATCCCCTTTTCAGGTTTTTAGGAGTATTAACATCTAACCTATGACAGGCCATCTTTTTTAGGCAAAAATGACATTTCACGAAAAAAGTTCCTTGTACACCGAAAAAATGAATTTTTCAATGATTCTCTTCTTATTTCATTATTTTATGGTAAATAAAAAAAAAAAAAAACAATGAATATTGCGACAATATACTTTTTTCTTTAAAATTTCATAAAATACTTTTTTTTCAACGTTTTTAGAAGTTTTAACGGCATTTTACACAAAACCCTCTTTAACAAGTATTATATGTTCAATATGAATAAAGAACAAAATTCTGCCTAAAAAGTGACTCTTCAATGTTTTTATCTTATTTTAATTTTTTGATGGAACAATAGAAAAAAATACATTCTTTTTTATGACAGCATTTTTTTCCCCAAAAATTGCACAAATTACTCATTTTTTTGTTTTATCCTTATTTTACGACAATATATTTTTTTTCTCTAAAACTGCATTAATGACTTTTTTTTTCAATGTTTTCCGGAGATTTAAAACTTTTCAAGGAAAACCCTCTCTTTTACAAAAAATGATATGATTTTACTCCAAAAGTGATTTTTAAATAGTTTTTCTATTGATTTCCATGTTTTGATTAAAACAAGAAAATAAACACTATATAAATATTCATTCTCTGAAACTATATATACTACCCAATTTTAACCTTATTGGAAGTTTAAAAACATTTTTTAGAAAAAAAAATTCATGTTACATTATACTTATTTCTGAAAAATTTCAAAAATTACGTTTTTTTCATCGTTTTTAAGAGTATTAACGGCATTTTACACAAAACCACCTTTTACATATGCAATTTGAATAAAAAAAAAATTCTCCCTAAAAAGTGATTTTTTCAATGTTTTCCATATTATTTTCATTGGTTGATGAAAGAAAAGCAAAAAATTAATTGTTTTTTACGACAATATTTTTTTTCTTTAAAACTGCACAAATTACCCATTTTTATGTTTTAGTCCTTATATTACGACAATGTGTTTCTTTTCTCTAAAACTGCATAAATCACTCTTTTTTAACGTATTTTGGAGATATGGAACTTTTCAAGGAAAACGCTCCCTTTTAAAAACAAAGTATGATTTTACTCCAAAAGTGATTTATCAATGATTTTTTATTGATTTCAATGTTTTGATTAAAAACAAGAAAAAGAAAACACTTTATACATTTTCTTTTTCTGAAAGTATATAAACTACCCAATTTAAACCTTTTTGGACGTTTTAACAACATTTTGTAGAAAAAAAACCCTCCATATTACAAAAAATGTTATATATGCCGTTTCAAGGAAAGAAAATATTTTTGTCAAAAAAGGGGATTATTTAAAGTTTTTTTTATTTTATTTCCATGTTTTGATTGGAAAGGAAGGAAAATTCAATAAATCAATTTAATTTTTATGGCAGCGTTTCAGCGTTTTTAAGAGTATTAACAACATTTTTACGAAAACCTCTTTTTCACGTAAAAAAAATTGAAATATATGTAATTTAACCAAAAAAAGTTTATGTTCTACTCTATTTTAACCTATTTAGGAGTTTTAACAATATTTTGAGGGAAAATCTTTTTCATATAGAAAATAGTACTCCATTAAAAAAAAAAACAATTTTCGTCAAAAATGGAATTATTTCTTTGTTTCACGTTTTATATCCCTGTTTTGATTGAAAATAAAGGAAAAATACATTATATTTTTATGGCAGTCCAATTTTTTTTCTCAAAATTGCAATAATTACCTCTTTTTTCATCGTTTTTAAGAGTATTAACAAAATTTCAAAGGAAAACGCTCTTTTTTTAGTTAAAATGTATGTAATATATACCATTTTATGAAAAAATTCATTCCCTTCCAGAAGTGAATTGTTCAATAATTCTTTACTTATTTCCATGTTTTATTGGAAAACAAGTAAAACAAGGGAAAAGCAATGAATGGTTCGATAATATAGCTTTTTTTGTATTAAATATGATAAATACGCTTTTTTCAATGCTTTTAGGAGTATTAGCATTCAAGAATAATATATGAAATCTCAAAAAAGAAAGAAATTCAGCCTAAAAAGTGACATAAAAAAAGGATTTTCTTAAAAATGTTGTTAAAACTAATAAAAAGGTTAAAATTGGGTAGTTTATGTAACTTTAAAGTGAAAAAAATATAGTGTTTTGTTCCTGTTTTTCATTAAAACTTGGAAATGAAATGAAAATTACCGAAACGCTCACATTTGGAGGTAAAAACATCATTTTTTTTTTTTAAAGAAGAGGGATTTGTCATTAAAATATTGTAAAACCCCTAAAAATGTTTAAAATGGATGATTTGTGCACTCTGAGAATAAATATATATAGTCGTAAAAGAAGGATTTTAAAAGTCTAAAAAGGGTAATTTTATGCAATTTTATTGAAATATATATATTTATAGAAAAAAAAAACTTTTTTTGGTTAAATTGGATATATTTCATTTTTTTTTTTTTTTTACGTGCAAAAGAGGTTTTCGTAAAAATGTTGTTAATACTCTTAAAAACGTTGATAAACGGATAATTTATGGAATTTTAAGGAAAGGAAATGTACTGCCATAAAAATTAAATGGATTTATTAATTTTTCCTTCCTTTCCAATCTAAACATGGAAATAAAAATAAAAAACTTTAAATAATACCTTTTTGACAAAAAATATTTTTTTCCTTGAAACGGCATATATTACATTTTTTGTAACATGGAAAAGTTTTTTTTTCTACAAAATGTTGTTAAAACGTCCAAAAACGTTAGAATTGGGTAGTTTATATAATTTCAGAGAAAGAAAATGTATAAAGCGTTTTCTTTTTCTTGCTTCTAATCAAAACATTGAAATCAATGGAAAATCATTGATAAATCACTTTTGGAGTAAAATCGAACTTTTTTTTCTAAAAGAGAGCGTTTTCCTTGAAAATTTGCATATCTCCAAAATACGTTGAAAAAAGAGGGATTTATGCAGTTTTAGAGAAAAGAAACATATTGTCGTAATATAAGGATTAAAACATAAAAATTGGTAATTTGTGCAATTTTAGAGAAAAAAAAATTTTGTCGTAAAAAACAATTAATTTTTTGCTTTTCTTCCATCAACCAATGAAAATAATATGAAAACATTTAAAAGTCACCTTTTAGGCAGGATTTTTTTCTTTATTCAAATTGCATATGTAAAAGGTGGTTTTGTGTAAAATGCCGTTAATACTCTTAAAAACGTTGAAAAAACGTAATTTTTGAAATTTTACAGAAATATGTATATTGTAACATGAAAAAGTTTTTTTTCTTCTAAAAAATGTTTTAAGCGTCCAAAAAGGTTAAAATTGTGTAGTTTATATAGTTTCAGAGAATGAATATGTATATAGTGTTTATTTTTTTTTTGTTTTAATCAAATTATTGAAATCAATAGAAAATTATTAAAAAATCGCTTTTGTAGTAAAATCATATATTTTTTTTGTAAAAGAGAGGGTTTTCCTTGAAAAGTTGTGAATCTCAGAAAAACAATGAGAAAAGAGAAATTAATGCAGTTTTAGAGAAAAAAAATATTATCGTAAAATAAGGATGAAAACAGAAAAATGGGTAATTTGTGCAATTTTAGTGAAAAGAAAATGTTTTCATAAAAAAGAATGTATGTTTTGCTGTTGTTACATCAACAAATGAAAATAAGATGAAAACATTGAAAAAGTCTCTATTTTAGACAGAAGAGAATCATTGAAAATTTCATTTTTTCGGTGTAAAAGGAACTTTTTTCGTGAAATGTAATTTTTACCAAAAAAAGATGGCCTTTCGTAGGTTAGATGTTAATACTCCTAAAAACGCTGAAAAGTAGATAATTTATGCAATTTCGAGAGAAAAAAATGAATTGCAATAAAAAGTCAATATATTTCTTTTTCTTTTATTTTCAATCAAAACATGGACATGAAAAGAAAACACTGAATTTTTTTTTCCAAAAAGAAATATTTTTTTCCTCGAAATAGCTTGTATTACATTTTATGTAACATAAAAAAGGGATTTTCTTCAAAATGTTGTTAAAACTAATAAAAAGGTTAAAATTGGGTAGTTTATGTAACTTTAAAGAGAAAAAAACATAGTGTTTTGTTCCTGTTTTTCATTAAAACTTGGAAATCAAAAGAAAATGATTGAAATACTCACTTTTGGAGGTAAAAACATCTTTTTTTCTAAAAGACGAGGGCTTTGTCATTAAAATATAAAACCCCTAAAATCGTTGTAAATAAATTATTTATGCACTTTTAGAATAAATATATATCGTCATAAGAAAAGGATTTTAAAAATCTAAAAAGGGTAATTTTATGCAATTTTATAGAGAAATATATATATTGTCGTAAGAAATAATTTTTTGCTTTTTTCATCAATAATGAAAATACTCTGAAAAACATTGTAAAAGTCACTTTTTAGGCTAAATTTCTTTCTTTTTCAAGATTGCATATATTAGTCTTGAAAAGGGGGTTTTTGATAAATTGCTGCTAATACTCCTAAAAGCGTTGAAAAAAGCGTTTTGATCATATTTTATAGAAAAAAACTATATTTTCGTAACATTCATTGTTTTTCCCTTGTATTAGTTGTTTTCCAATAAAACATTGAAATAAGTAAAGAATTATTGAACAATTCACTTTTGGAAGGAAGTGAGGTTTTTCATAAAATGATAGATATTACATACTTTTTAACAAAATGAAATGTTGTTAATACCCTTAAAAATGATGAGAAAAGAGGTAATTATTGCAATTTTGAGAAAAAAAATGTACTGGTATAAAAATATAATGTTTTTTTCTTTATTTTCAATCAAAACATGGATATCAAAAGAGAAACAAAATAATAGTTTCATTTTTGACATAAATTTATTTTTTTTACTTTGAAATGGCATACTATTTTCTATTTGAAAAATATTTTTCCTCAAAATATTGGTAAAACTCCTAAATAGGTTAAAATAGAGTAGAAAATAAACTTTTTTTTGGTTAAATTGCATATATTTCAATTTTTTTACGTGAAAAAGAGGTTTTCGTAAAAATGTTGTTAATACTTCTTAAAAACGTTGAAAAACGGGTAATTTATGGAATTTTAAGGAAAGAAAATGTACTGCCATAAAATTTAAATGGATTTATTGAATTTTTCTTCCTTTCCAATCAAAACATGGAAATAAAAAAAACCTTTAAATAATACCGTTTTTGACAGATATATTTTCTTTCCTTAACATGGCATATATTACATTTTTTGTAAAATGGATAAGGTTTATTTTCTACAAAATGTTGTTAAAACGTCGAAAAAGGTTAAAATTGGGTAGTTTTTATACTTTCAGAAAAAGAAATGTATAAAGTGTTTTTTTTTCTTGTTTTTCATTAAAACATTGTAATCAAGAGAAAGTCATTGATAAATCACTTTTGGAGTAAAATCATACTTTGTTTAAAAAAAGAGAGCGTTTTCCTTGAAAAGTTATATATCTCCATAATACGTTGAAAAAGAGTGATTTATGCAGTTTTAGAGAAAAGAAACATATTGTCGTAATATAAGGATTAAAACATAAAAAATGGGTAATTTGTGGAATTTTAGAGAAAAAAAATATTGTAAAAAACAATTAATTTTTTGCATTTCTTCCATCAACCAATAAAAATAATATGGAAAACATTGAAAAAGTCACTTTTTAGGCAGAATTTTTTTCTTTATTCAAATTGCATATGTAAAAGGTGGTTTTGTGTAAAATGCCGTTAATACTCTTAAAAACGTTGAAAAAAACGTCATTTTTGAAATTTTACAGAAATAAGGATATTATAACATGAAAAAACTTTTTTCTAAAAAAATGTTTTTAAACGTTCAAAAAGGTTAAAATTGGGGAGTTTATATAATTTCAGAGAACGAAAATGTATATAGTGTTTATTTTCTTGTTTTAATCCAAATTTTGAAATCAATAGAATACTATTGAAAAACCACTTTTGGAGTAAAATCATATATATATATATATATATATATATATATATATCTATAGATATATATATCTATATATATTATATATATATATTATATATATATATATATATATATATATATATATATATTCTTTTTGTAAAAGAGAGGTTTTTCCTTGAAAAGTTTTTTAGGGTATTTTTAGGGAAAAAATATTGTCATAAAAAACAATGTATTTTTTGCTTTTGTTCCATCAACAAATGAAAATAAGATGGAAACATTGAAAAAGTCACTTTTTAGGCAGAATTTTGTTCTTTATTCATATTGCACATATTATTCTTGTGAAAGGAGGTTTTGTGTAAAATGCCGTTAATACTCCTAAAAACGTTGGAAAAAACGTTTTTAATGAAATTTTATAGAAAAAAGTATATTGTCGCAATATTCATTGTTTTTTTTTATTATTTACATTAAAACAATGAAATAAGAAGAGAATCATTGAAAAATTCGTTTTTTCGGTGTAAAAGGAACTTTTTTCGTGAAATGTCATTTTTACCGAAAAAAGATGGCCTTTCGTAAATTAGATGTTAATACTCCTAAAAACGCTGAAAAGGAGATAATTTATGCAATTTTGAGAAGAAAAATGAATTGCAATAAAGGTCAATATATTTCTTGCTTTTTCTTTTATTTTCAATCAAAACATGGAAATGAAAAGAAAACACTGAACATTTTTTTTCCAAAAGAAATATTTTTTTCCTTGGACTAGCTTGCATTTTATTTGACATAAAAAAGGGATTTTCTTCAAAATGCTCTTAAAACTAATAAAAATATTGTAAAACCCTTAAAAACAAATAAAAATAAGATAAACACATTGAAAAAGTAACTTTTCAGGCAGAATTTTTGTCTTTATACAAATTGCATATATCATTCTTGTAAAAGAGGGTTTTGTGTAAAATGCCGTTAAAAATCATAAAAACGTTGAAAAACACGTCATTTATGAAATTTTTTAGAAAAAAGTATATTGTCGAAATATTCATTGTTTTTTGTTTATTTTTCATAAAAGCAATGAAATAAGCAGAAAATCATCGAAAAATTAACTTTCTCGGTGAAAAGCAACTTTTTTCATGAAATGGCATATATTCCTTTCTTCTTAAGTAAAAAAAAAAAGATTGTGTTTTTTAGATAAAATGTTAATTCTCCTTAAAAAGCCTGAAAAGGGGATAATTTATGCAATTTTGTGAGAAAAAAATGAATTGCTATAAAAAGTTAATATATTTCTTGCTTTTTCCTTCATTTTCGATCAAAACATGGAAATGAAAAGCAAAACACTAAAAAATCCCTTATCTAAAAGAAATTAATATTTTTTTCCTTGAAATGGTTTGTATTACAATTTACGTAACATGAAAAAGGGATTTTTTTTCAAAATGTTGTTAAAACCAATAAAAAGGTTTAAATAGGGATGTTTATGTAGCTTTTAAAAGAAAAAGAATGAATAGTGTATTGCTCTTGTTTTTAATTAAAACATGGAAATTAAAAGAAAATGACTGAAAAACTCACTTTTGGAGGTGAAATCATACTTTTTTCTAAGGGAAGATGGATTTGTCGTAAAAATATTGTAAAACCCTTCAAAACGTTAAAAAAATGGATGATTAAAGCACTTTTAGAGAAAATATATATCATATATATTATATAACATTATAAAAACTAAAACAGAGTGTTTTCTTTGAAATGTTGTTAACACTCATAAAAACGATAAAAAAGAGGTAAATTATGCAATTTTGAGAGAAAAATGTACTGCGTTAAAAACTAAATGTATTTTTCCTTCATTTTGAATAAAAACATAGATAGAAAAAGAGAAAGAAATTTTTTTTTTTAATAAATTTGTTTTGTTTTTTCTTTGAAATGGAATACTTTTTTAAATGGAATATATTTTTCCTCAAAATATTGTTAGAACTCTTTAAAAGGTTAAAATAGGGCAGAAAATAAAAAACAATTTAGGTTAAATTAAACATATTACAATTATATTTACATGAAAAAGAGGGTTTTGTTTAAAATGTTGTTAATACTCTGAAAAACATTGAAACACGGGTAATTTATGGAATTTTAAGGAAAGAAAATGTACAGCCACAAAAGCTAAATCTATTTATTAATTTTTCCTCCCTTTGAATCAAAACATAGAAATTAAAATGGAATAATTTAAATTATCCATTTTTTTTAAAGAAATATTTTCTTTCTTGAATTTTTTGTAACTTGAAAAAGGTTTTTTCTTCAAAATGTTGTTAAAACGTCCAAAAAGATTAAAATTTGCTAGTTTATATACTTCCAGAGAAAGAAAATGTATAAAGTTTTTTTTTTGTTTTTCACCAAAACATTGAAATCAATAGAAAATCATTGAAAAATCACTTTTGGAGTAAATTCATCCTTTTTTTCTAAAAAAAAGAGCGGCTTCCTTGAAAAGTTTTATAACTCCCAAAAACGTTGAAAAAAGGGTGATTTATGCAGTTTTAGAGAAAAAAAAACATTCTCGTAATAAAAGGATGAAAACATAAAAACGAGTAATTTGTTAAATTTTAGAGCAAAAAATATTATCGTAAGAAACAATTGTTTTTTTTGTTTTTCTTCTACCAACCAATGAAAATAACATGGAAAACATTAAAAAAAAAGGTCACTTTTCTGGCAGAATTTTTTTCTTAATTCAAATTGCATATGTTATAGTTGTAAAAGGGGGTTTTGTGTAGATTGCCGTTAATAATCTTAAAAACGTTGAAAAAAACGTAATTTATGAAATTATAGATAAAAAAGTATATTGTAACATGAAAAAGGTGTTTTCTACAAAATATTTTTCTAACGTCCAACAAGGTTAATAATGTGAACTTTGTACAGTTTCAGAGAAATAAAATGTATTTAGTGTTTATTTTCTTGTTTTTAATCAAAACATTGAAATCAAGAGAAAATTATTAAAAAATGACTTTTGGTGTAATATCATATATATTTTTTGGTATAAGAGAGGGTTTTCCTTAAAAGTTGTATATCTCCGAAAAACACTGAAAAAAGGGTCATTCATGCAGTTTTACAGAAAAAAAATATATTGTCGTAAAATAAGGACGAAAACATAAAAAAGGGAAATTTATGCAATTTTAAATTTAAATTTATGTGAAAAAAAGGGTTTTCTTTAAAATGTTGTTAATACTCTAAAAAACGTTGAAATACGGTTAATTTATAGAATTTAAGGAAAGAAAATGCACTGCCACAAAAACTAAGTGGATTTATTGATTCTTCCTCCATTTTGTTTCAAACCATAAAAATTAAAATGGAATCATTTAAATTATCCCTTGTTTTAAAGAAATATTTTCTTTCTTGAACGGCATATATTACATTTTTTGTAACATGAGAAAGTTTTTTCCTCAAAATGTTGTTAAAACGTCCAAAAATGTTAAAAGTTGCTAGTTTATATACTTACAGAGAATGAAAATAAATTAAGTGTTTTTTTTCTTGTTTTTGATTAAAACATTGAAATCAATAGAAAATCAATGAAAAATAACTTTTGGAGTAAAATCATCCTTTTTTTTCAAAAAGAGAGCGGCTTCCTTGAAGAGTTTTAAATCTCCCAAAAACGTTGAAAAAAGGGTGATTTATGCAGTTTTAGAGAAAAAAATATATATTCTCGTAGTAAAAGTATGAAAACATAAAAATGATTAATTTGTGCAATTTTAGAGAAAAAAATATTATCGTAAGAAACAATTATCCTTTTGTTTTTCTTCTATCAACCAATGAAAATAACATGGAAAACATTTAAAAAAAGGTCAATTTTCAGGTAGAGTTTTTTTCTTAATTAAAATAGCATATGTTTTACTTGTAAAAGGGGATTTTGTGTAAATTGCCGTTAATACTCTTAAAAACATTGAAAAAAACGAAATTTATGAAATTATAGATAAAAAGTATATTGTAACAAGAAAAAATGGTTTCCTAAAAAAATTTTTTTAACGTCCAAAAAGGTTAAAAATATGTACTTTGTACAGATTCAGAGAAAGAAAATGTAAATAGTATTTATTTTCTTGTTTTTAATGAAAACATTGAAATCAATAGAAAATTATTAAAAAAAATGCTTTTTGGTGTAATATCATATATTTTTTTTGTAAAAGATTGGATTTTCCTTAGAAAGTTGTAAATCTCCGAAAAACACTGAAAAAAGAGTCATTTATGCAGTTCTAGAGAAAAAAATATATTGTCGTAAAATAAGGACGAAAACGTAAAAATGGGTAATTTATGCAATTTTAGAAGAGATGGTTTTCCTTGAAAAAATTTAAATCTCCGAAAACATTGAAAAAAGGGTCATTTATGCAGTTTTAGAGAAAAAAAAATATCGTAAAATAGGGGTAAAAACATAAAAATGGGTAATTTGTGCAATTTTAGAGAAAAAAAATATATTGTCGAAAAAATATATATATTTTTCGGTTTTCTTCCAATAACAAATGAAAGTAAGGTAAAAACATTGAAAAAGTCACTTTTTAGGCAGAAATTTTGTTTTTATTCAATTTTTTGTAAAATGCCGTTAATACTCCTAAAAACTTAAAAACCACGTAATTTATGAATTTTTTGAGAAAAAAGTATATTACCGCAATATTCAGTGTTCTTTGTTTATTTTTTATGAAAACAATGAAATAAGCAGAAAATCATCAAAAAATTCATTTTTTCGACGAAAATGAACTTTTTTATGAAATGGCATATATTCCTTTCTTAACTAAAAAAAAGATTGTTTTTCTTAGATAAAACGTTTATTTTCCTTAAAACGCTGAAAAGTGGATAATTCATGCAATTTTGATAGAAAAAAATGAATTGCAATAAAAAATTAATGTATTTCTTGCTTTTTCCTTCATTTTCAATAAAAAACATGGAAATGTAAAGAAAAACACTGAAAAATCCTTTTTCTAAAAGAAATATATATTTTTTTCATTGAAATGGCTTGTATTCCATTTTATGTAACATGAAAAAAGGGATTTTCTTGAAAATGTTGTTAAAACCAATAAAAATGTTGTTGTTGTAACCTAACCTAACCTAACTTTAAAGAAAAAAAAAATATAGTGTATTGGTCTTGCTTTTAATTAAAACATGAAAATTAAAAGAAAATTACTGAAAAACTCACTTTTGGATGTAAAAAGATACTTTTTTTCTAAATCTCTGAAAAACATTGAAAAAGGGTCATTTATGCAGTTTTTAGAGAAAAAAAAATATTATCGTAAGATAAGGATAAAAACATAAAAATGGGTAGTTTGTGCAGTTTCAGAGAAAAGAAATATTGTCACAAAAAGAATGTATTTTTTTATTTTCTTCAACCAACAAATGAAAATAAGATAAAAACATTGAAAAAGTAAATTTTTAGGCAGAATTTTTGTCTTTATAAAAATTACATTTATTATACTTGTAAAATGGGCTTTTTTGTAAAATGCCGTTGATATTCCTAAAAACGTTGAAAAACACGTCGTTTGTGAAATTTTTGAGAAAAAAGTCTATTGTCGCAATATTCATTGTTTTTTGTTTACTTTTTTTTTGTAAACAATTAAATAAGGAGAAAATCATCGAAAAATTCACTTTTGCAGTGGAAAGGAACTTTTTTCGTGAAATGGCATACATTCCTTTCTTCTTAACTAAAAAAAAGATGGTCTTTCTTAAATTAGATGTTAATTCTCCTAAAAACGCTGAAAAGGGGGATAATTTATGCAATTTTGAGAGAAAAAAATGAATTGCAATAAAAAGATAATATATTTCTTGCTTTTTCCTTTATTATCATTCAAAACATGAAAATAAAAACAAAAACACTGAAAAACCTTTAATCTAAAAGAAATATTTTTTTTCCTTGAAATGGCTTGTATTACAATTTATGTAACATGAAAAAGGGATTTTTTGGAAATGTTGTTAAAACCAACAAAAAAGTTTAAATACTGTTGTTTATGTAACTTTAAACATAAAAAGAAAATATAGTGTATTGCTCTTGTTTTTAATTAAAACATGGAAATTAAAAGAAAATTACTGAAAAACTCACTTTTGGGGGTAAAAACATTAGTTTTTCTAAGGGAAGATGGATTTGTCATAAAAATATTTTAAAACCCTTAAAAAAAAGGATTATCTAAGCACTTTTAGAGAAAATATATATCATACATATATAATATAACATTTTAAGAACTAAAATAGAATGTTTTTCCTCGAAATGTTGTTAACACTCCTAAAAACGATAAAAAAAGGTAATTTATTCAATTTTGAGAAAAAAAAATGTACTACCATAAAAATTAAATAGAAAAAGAGAAACAAAGAAAATTCATTACATAAATTTTTTTTTTTTAAATGGCATACTTTTTTAAATGGAAAATATTTTTCCTAAAAATATTGTTAAAACTCCTAAAAAGGTTAAAATAGGATAGTAAATATACTTTTTTTGGTTAAAGTACATATATTACAATTATATTTACGTGAAAAAGAGGTTTTTCTTTAAAATGTTGTTAATACTCTGAAAAACGTTGAAACAAGGGTAGTTAATGTAATTTTAAGGTTAGAAAATGTACTGCCACAAAAACTGAATGGATTTATTGATTTTTCCTCCCTTTTAAATCAAAACTTATAAATTAAATAGAAATCATTTAAAATATCCCTTTTTTTAAGAAATATTTTCTTTCTTTAACGGCATATATTACATTTATTGTAACATGAAAAAGGTTTTCCTTCAAAATGTTGTTAAAACGTTCAAAAAGGTTAAAATTTGCTAGTTTACATACTTTCAGAGAAAGAAAATGTATAAAGTGTTTTTTTCTTGTTTTTCATCAAAACATTGAAATCAATAGAAAATCATTGAAAAATTACTTTTGGAGTAAAATCATCCTTTTTTTTTCCTAAAAGAGAGCGGCTTCCTTGTACAGTTTTATATCTCCCTAAAACGTTGAAAAAAGGGTGATTTATGCAGTTTTACAGAAAAGAAAAATATTCTCGTAAATAAAGGATGAAAACATAAAAATGAGAAATTTGTGCAATTTTAGAGAAAAAAAAAATATCGTAAGAAACAATTATTTTTTTGTTTCCTTATATCAACCAATGAAAATAACATGGAAAACATAAAAAAAGGTAACTTTTCAGGCAGAATTTTGTTCTTAATTCAAACTGCATATGTCATACTTGTAAAAGGGGGTTTTGTGTAAATTGCCGTTAATACTCTTAAAAACGTTGAAAAAAACGTAATTTATGAAATTATAGATCAAAAGTATATTGTAACATAAAAATGTTGTTTTCTACAGAATGTTTTTTAACGTCCAAAAAGGTTAAAAATGAGTATTTTGTACAGTTTGAGAGAAAGAAAATGTATATAGTGTTTATTTTCTTGTTTTTAATGAAATCATTGAAATCAAAAGAAAATTATTAAAAAATGCTTTTTGGTGTAAAATCATATATTTTTTTTGGTAAAAGAGAGGGTTTTCCTTAAAAAATTGTAAATCTCCGAAAAAACACTGAAAAAAGGGTCATGTATGCAGTTTTAGAAAAAAAAATATATTGTCGTAAAATAAGAACGAAAACATAAAAATGGGTAATTTTTGCAATTTTAGAAGAAATGGTTTTCCTTGAAAAAATGTAAATCTCCGAAAAAAAAACATAGAAAAAAGGGTCCTTTATGCAGTTTTAGAGAGAGAGAAGTATTATCGTCAAAAAGGGGAAAAAAAAAAAAAACATAAAAATGTGTAATTTGTGGAATTTTAGAGAAAAGAAATATTGTCGATAAAAGAATTCATTTTATGGTTTTCTTCCACCAACAAATGAAAATAAGTTAAAAACATTGGAAAAGTAACTTTTTAGGCAGAAATTTTGTCTTTATTCAAACTTGTAAATAATATTAACAATACTTGTAAAAAGAGGTTTGTGTAAATTGCCGTTAATACTCCTAAAATCTTTAGAAAACACGTCATTTATGAAATTTCTGAGAGTTTATTGCCACAATATTCAGTGTTTTTTTTGGTAATTTTTTTTTATGAAAACAATGAAATAAGCATAAAATCATCGAAAAATTAACTTTTTGGTGAAAATGAACTTTTTTTTATGAAATGTCATATATTCCTTTTTTCTTAACTAAAATAATGATGGTCTTTCTTAGATAAAATGTTAATTTTCCTTAAAACGCTGAAAAGGGAATAATTTATGCAATTTCGAGAGAAAAAATGAATTGCAATAAAAGTTAATGTATATCTTGCTTTTTCCTTCATTATCAATCAAAACATGGAAATGTTAAGAAAAAACACTGAAAAATCCTTTTTCTAAAAGAAATATATATATATTTTTTTCATTTTTCATTGAAATGGCTTGTATTACATTTTATGTAACATGAAAAAGGGATTTTCTTCAAAATGTTGTTAAAACCAATGAAAAGGTTTAAATAGGGTAGTTTATGTAACTTTAAGGAGAAAAAAATATATAGTGTATTGGTCTTGTTTTTAATCAATACATGAAAATTAAAAGAAAATTACTGAAAACTCACTTTTGGATGTAAAAGCATACTTTTTTTTCTAAATCTGTGAAAAACATTGAAAAAAGGGTCATTTATGAAGTTTTAGAAATTTTTTTTTTATCGTAAAATAAGGATAAAAACATATAAATGGGTAGTTTTTGCAATTTTAGGTAAAATAAATATTGTCAAAAAAAGAATGTATTTTTTGGTTTCTTCCACCAACAAATGAACATAAGATAAAAACATTGAAAAAGTCACTTTTTAGGCAGAATTTTTGTCTTTATACGAATTCCATACTTGTAAAATAGGGTTTTGTGTAAAATGCCGTTAATACTCCTAAAAACGTTGAAAAACACGTCATTTATGAATGTTTTGAGAAAAGTATATTGTCGCAATATTCATTGTATTTTGTTTATTTTTTCATGAAAACAATGAAATAAGCAGAAAATCATCGAAAAACTCACTTTTTCGGTGAAAAGGAACTTTTTTCGTTAAATGGCATATATTCCTTTCTTCTTAACTAAAAAAAGATGGTGGTGGGTTGATTCTATCCAAGTGAGTAGTGAG
>JAHFWG010000852.1:17247-33886 GCA_020233015.1 Callinectes sapidus | reverse complement strand
TGGACTTGGTATAGCAATGCCGGAAGGGTAGCGAAGGAGATCGATCATATCCTTGTCAGTACTCGTTGGAGGATCCTCCAGACTGCAGGGTTTTTTGGAGTGCCGAGTTCTTTGCGACCGATCACAGGCTTGTTGTTGCTTCACTCAAGCTTCATATCAAGTCCAGAAAGCCTCCAAGACGCAACCACACTGTGTTTCATCTTGAGAAGCTGAAGAACTTGACATGTGCACAAGAGTATGCAGTGACAGTCTCCAATCGGTTTGGAGTGCTCGACACCCTTGAGGACCCTGAAGAGCTATAGGATACCTTCAAAAGTGAGACTCTTGAGGCTGCCAAGGAATGCATTGGGGAGCGCCCGAGGTCACGGAGTGGCTTCACCTCGGTAGAGAAGCTGGAAAGTATTGAGGAGAGCCGCGCTGCCAGACTTGCTGGGGACCATGACCAGTACAGGGCTCTGTCACGTAGGACTAGAACTCTTCTGAGAAGAGACAAGGAGAGGTACGTCAAGGGTCTCGCTGAGGATGTCGAGTGTCATTTAAATGCTAATGTCCTCAGACCTGCCTATCGAGCTCTGAAGAAATTCCGCTCCATGTCTACTTCTCAGGTGAGTGCTATCCGAACAGCAGATGGTTGCCTCGTATCGGACGCAGATGGGCAGATGGCTCGTGGGGCTGAGTACTTTGAGCAGCTGTTCACGGTGGATCCTCCAAGCGGACAGCTCCGGACTGCATGGTTGCAGACGCTGGATGCTGATCCACCCATTGACGAAACTGCACCCTCCATTGGCGATGTCAAGGAGGCTGTGGCAAAGTTGAGGGGGTGAAAGGCACCTGGCATCTGCAACATCAGTGCGGAGCTGCTTAAAGCTGGGGGTGAAGCCATGATCCGTGGGTTGCATGCTGTCTTGACTGCTGTATGGCATTCAGGTACCATTCCCCCTGACTGGAAGAAGGGGTTGGTCGTCCCTATCTGGAAGGGGAAAGGGGACCGTCACGACTGCAGCAACTACCGTGGAATAACGCTGCTCAGCGTACCAGGCAAGGTGCTTGCCCATTTGCTGCTGACACGGATCCGCACTCACCTGCTGAAGCATCAGAGACCTGAACAGTCAGGGTTCACGCCCGGTAAGTCAACAACTGACCGTAGCCTAGCGCTTCGCGTACTAGTGGAGCGCCGTCGTGAGTTTCGACAGGGAATGCTTGCAGCCTATGTCGATCTCAAGAAGGCGTTTGACTCAGTGCATCGAGAGACACTCTGGGATCTTCTGCGTCTCCGTGGGATTCCTGCAAGGATTATTGCTCTATTAACTGGCCTGTACTTCGGGACTGTAAGTGCTGTGAAGTGTGGAGGAGGCGTGTCCAGCTTCTTCCCTGTGAATACAGGTGTGAGGCAGGGCTGTGTGCTTGCTCCATCACTTTTCAACACATGCATGGATTGGGTACTAGGCAGAGTTGTGGAACAAAGTCATTGTGGAGCATCTGTCGGCAACACCAAGATTACAGATCTTGTTTTTGCTGATGATGCAGCAATCTTCGCTGAGTCACTGGAGGTTCTGGTAATGGCTCTAGAGGCACTGAACGAGGAGGTGAAGCCCTTGGGACTTAAGGTTTCCTGGGCCAAGACCAAGGTCCAGGTGTTTGGAGGCGTGCTGGATGAACCGGTACAGTCTGTCCATGCGTGTGGCGAGGACATTGAGATCTTGAAAAGTTTCACATACCTTGGTAGTGTAGTACATAACAATGGTGGGTCGAACCAAGAAGTCACACGGCGGATTGGCCTGGCCCACGGCGTTATGGATTCGCTCAACATGAGTATTTGGCGTTGTCGATACCTGTGCAGACGGAAAAAGAATTGGATCATCAAGTCGCTGGTGATTCCTGTCTTACTCTATGGTTGTGAGACATGGACGCTGAACACCGACCTGAAGAGGCGAATTGATGTCTTTGGTACTGCCTTTGCAGGATCATGGGATACCGCTGGTATGACTTTGTGTCAAATCAGCGATTGTTCCACGAGACCGATTCGAGGCCTATTACTAGCATAGTCCGTCAGCGCCAACTGCGGCTATATAGGCATGTGGCGCGATACCCGGAAGCCGACCCTGCTTGTCGGGTTGTTTCCGAAAGGGATAACCCAACCTGGATGAGGCCTAGGGGACGCCCACAAAACTCCTGGCTGCGGCAAGTCGATGCCTTCTGCTGGGAGTTACTCGGTATAGGAATGGAGCCTGCATGGGGACTCGCGAAGCGTGACCGCCAGGAGTGGCGCCGTAGGGTAGGCGAGGCAACGCGCCCCCCGGCGTATGCCCCCCATGATTGATTGATTCTTAGATAAGATGTTAGTTCTCCTAAAAACGCGGAAAAGGGGATAATTTATGCAATTTTGAGGGAAAAAAATGAATTGCAATAAAAAGTTAATATATTTCTTGCTTTTTCCTTCATTTTCAATTAAAACATGGAAATGAAAAGAAAAACACTGAAAAACCCTTTATCTAAAAGAAAATTGTTTTTTCCTTGAAATGGCTTGTATTACATTTTATGTAACATGAAAAAGGGATTTTCTTCAAAATATTGTTAAAACAAATAAAAAGGTTTAAATAGGGTTGTTTATGTAACTTTAAAGCGAAAATAATATATAGTGTATTGCTCTTGTTTTTAATTAAAACATGGAAAAAAAAAATGAAAAACTCACTTTTGGAGGTAAAAACATACTTTTTTTTCTAAGGGAAGATGGATTTGTCATAAAAATATTGTAAAACCCTTTAAAACATTGAAAAATGGATGATTTAAGCAATTTTAGAGAAAATATGTATCATATATATTTAATATAATATTTTAAAAACTAAAACAGAGGGTTTTCTTTGAAATGTTGTTAACACTCTTAAAAACGATGAAAAAGAGGTAATTTATGCAATTTTGAGAGAAAAAAAATGTACTGCCATAAAATTTAAATAATTTTTATTTTTATTTTGAATCAAAACATGGATAGAAAAAGAGAAACAGAAAATTTTTTACATAAATTTGTTTTGTTTTTTCTTTGAAATGGCATACTTTTTAAAATGGAAAATATTGTTCCAAAAAATATTGTTAAAACTCCGAAAAAGGTTAAAATAGGGTAAAAAATAATCTTTTTTTTGGTTAAATTACTTATATTACAATTATATTTACGTGAAAAAGAGAGTTTTCTTTAAAATGTTGTTAATACTCTGAAAAATGTTGAAACACGGGTAATTTATGGAATTTTAAGGAAAGAAAATGTACTGCCACAAAAACTAAATGGATTTATTCATTTTTCCTCCCTTTGAATAAAAACATAGAAGTCAAAATGGAATCATTTAAATTATCCCTTTTTTTTCAAAATATTTTCTTTCTTGAACGGCATATATTACATTTTTTGTAACATGAAAAAGGTTTATTCTTCAAAATGTTAAAACGTCCAAAAAGGTTAAAATTTGCTAGTTTATATACTTTCAGAGAAAGAAAATGTATAAAGTGTTTTTATCTTGTTTTTGATCAAAACATTGAAATCAATAGAAAATCACTGAAAAATCACTTTTGGAGTAAATTATCCTTTTTTTCTAAAAGAGAGCGGTTTCCTTAAAATGTTTTATATATCCCAAAAACGTTGAAAAAAGGGTGATTTACGCAGTTTTAGAGAAAAAATATATATTCTCGTAAAAAAAGGATAAAAACATAAAAATGAGTAATTTGTGTAATTTTAGAGAAAAAAAAATCGTAAGAACCAATTATTTTTTTGTTTTTCTTCTATCAACCAATGAAAATAACATGGAAAACATTAAAAAAATGTCACTTTTCAGGCAGAATTTTTTTCTTAATTAAAATTGCATATATTATACATGTAAAAGGGGGTTTTGTGTAAATTGCCGTTAATGCTCTTAAAAAAATTGAAAAAAACGTAATTTATGAAATTATAGATAAAAAAGTATATTGTAGCATGAAAAAGTTGTTTTCTACAAAATGTTTTTTAACGTTCAAAAAAGTTAAAAATGGGTACTTTTTACAGTCTCAGAGAAATAAAATGTATATATTGTTTATTTTCTTGTTTTTAATCAAAACATTGAAATCAATAGAAAATATTAAAATATGACTTTTGGTGTAAAATCATATATTTTTTTGATAAAAGAGGATTTTCCTTAAAAAGTTGTAAATACCCGAAAAACACTGAAAAAAGGGTCATTTATGCAGTTTTAGAGAAAAATAAATATTGTCATAAAATAAGGAAGAAAACATAAAAATGGGTAATTTATTCAATTTTAGAAGAAATGGTTTTCATTGAAAAATAAGTAAATCTCTGAAAAAAAACATTGAAAAGGTCATTTATGCAGTTTTAGAGAGAAAAAAATATTATCGTAAAATAAGGACAAAAACATAAAAATGGGTAGTTTGTGCAATTTTAGAGAAAAAAATATTCTCGAAAAAAAAATATATTTTTTGGTTTTCTTTATCCAACAAATGAAAATAAGATAAAAAACATTGAAAAAGTCACTTTTTAGGCAGAATTTTTGTCTTTATACAAATTGCATATATTATACTTGTAAAGGTGGTTTTGTGTAAAATGCCGTTAATACTCCTAAAAACGTTAAAAAACACGTCATTTATGAAATTTTTGAGAAAAAAGTATATTGCCGCAATATTCAGTGTTTTTTGTTTATTTTTTTATGAAAACAATGAAATAAGCAAAAAATCATCGAAAAATTCACTCTTGCAGTGAAAAGGAATTTTTTTTTTATGAAATGGCATATATTCCTTTTTTTTTAAACTAAAATAAAAACGGTCTTTCTTAAAAAAGATGTTAATTTTCTTAAAAACGCTGAAAAGGGGATAATTTATGCAATTTTGAGAGAAAAAAATGAATTGCATTTAAAAGTTAATATATTTCTTGCTTTTTCCTTCATTTTCAATGAAAACATGGAAATGCAAAGAAAAACATATATATATATATATATATATATATATATATATATATATATATATATATATATATATATATATATATATATATATATATTATAATATTTTTAAAACTAAAACAGAGTGTTTTTTTTTTAAATGTTGTTAAGACTCTTATAAACGATGAAAAGAGGTAATTTGTTCATATTTGAGAAAAAAAAAATGTACTGCCATAAAAATTCAATGTTTTTCTCCTTCATTTTCAATCAAAACATGGATAGAAAAAGAGAAACAAATGAAATTTTTTACATAAATTTGTTTTGTTTTTTCTTTGAAATATCATACTTTTTTAAATGGAAAATAGTTTTCCTCAAAATATTGTGAAAACTCCTAAAAAGGTTTAAATAGGGTAGAAAATAAACATTTTTTGGTTAAATTACATATATTACAATTATATTTACGTGAAAAAAAAGGTTTTCTTGAAAATGTTGTTAATACTCAGAAAAACGTTGAAACACGGGTAATTTATGGAATTTTAAGGAAAGAAAATGTACCGCCGCCAAAAAATAATGGATTTATTGATTTTTCCTCCCTTTTGAACCAAAACATAAAAATTAAAATGGAATAATTTAAATTATCCCCTTTTTTAAAGAAATATTTTCTTTCTTGAACGGCATATATTACATTTTTTGTGACATGAAAAAGGTTTTTTCTTCAAAATGTTGTTAAAACGTCCAAAAAGGTTAAAATTTCCTAGTTCATATACTTTCAGAGAAAGAAAATGTATAAAAATTTTTTTTTCTCGAAATCAATAGAAAATCATTGAAAAATCACTTTGGAGTAAAATCATCCTTTTTTTCTAAAAGAGAGCGGCTTCCTTGGAAAGTTTTATATATCCCAAAAACGTTAAAAAAAGGGTGATTTATGCAGTTTTAGAAAAAAAATATATACTCTCATAAAATAAGGATGGAAACATAAAAATAAGTAATTTGTGCAATTTTAGAGAAAAAAAATATCGTAAGAACCAATTATTATTTTGTTTTTCTTCTATCAACAAATGAAAATAACATAGAAAACATTAAAAAAAATCACTTCTCAGGCAGAATTTTTTTCTTAATTAAAATTGCATATATTATACTTGTAAAAGGATGTTTTGTGTAAATTGCCGTTAATGCTCTTAAAAATGAAGAAAAAAACGTAATATGTGAAATTATAGATAAAAAAGTATATTGTAACATGAAAAAGTTTTCTACAAAATGTTTCTTAACCTCCAAAAAGGTTAAAAATGGATACTTTTTACAGTTTCAGAGAAAGAAATTGTATGTAGTGTTTTTTCTTTTTTTTTTAATCAAAACATTGAAATCAATAGAAAATTATTAAAAAAATGACTTTTGGTGTAAAATCATATATTTTTTTGATTAGAGAGAGTGTTTTCCTTAAAAAGTTGTATATCTCCGAAAAACACTGAAAAAAGGGTCATTTATGCAGTTTTAGAGAAAAAAATATATTGTCGTAAAATAAGGATGAAAACATAAAAACGGGTAATTTATGCAATTTTAGAAAGGATGGCTTTCCTTGAAAAAATGTAAATCTCCGAAAAACCTTTGAAAAACGGGTCATTTATGCGATTTTAGGGACGAAAAAATATTATCCTTAAATAAGGATGAAAACATAAAAATGGGTAATTTGTGCAATTTTAGAGAAAAAAATATTGTCGAAAAAAAATATATTTTTTGGTTTTCTTCCACCAACAAATGAAAACAAGGCAAAAACATTAAAAAAGTCATTTTTTATGCAAAATTTTTGTTTATATACAAATTGCATACATTATACTTGTAAAAGGAGGTTTCGTGTAAAATGCCGTTAATACTCCTAAAAACGTTGAAAAACACGTCATTTATGAAATTTTTGAGAAAAAAGTATATTGTCGCGATATTCATTGTTTTTTTTTATGAAAACAATAAAATAAGCAGAAAATCATCGAAAAATTCACTTTTTCGGTGAAAAGGAACTTTTTTCTTGAAATGGCATATATTCATTTTTTCTGAATTAAAAAAAGGTGATCTTTCTAAGAAAAGACTTCAATTTTCCTAAAAACGCTGGAATTGGGATAATTTATGCAATTTTGAGAGAAAAAATGAATTGCAATAAAAAGTTAATTTATTTCTTGCTTTGTCCTTCATTTTCAATCAAAACATGGATATGAAAAGAAAAACGACTGAAAAATCCTTTTTCTAAAAGAAATATATATTTTTTTCATTGAAATGGTTTGTATTACATTTTATGTAACATGAAAAAGGGATTTTCTTCAAAATGTTTTTAAAACCAATAAAAACGTTTAAATAGGGTAGTTTATGTAACTTTAAAGAGAAAAAACAATATGCTATAGCGTATTTTTCATGTTTTTAATAATTAAAACATGGAAATTCAAAGAAAATTAATGAAAAACTCACTTTTGGAGGTAAAAACATAATTTTTTTTTCAAAAGGAAGATGGATTTGGCATAAAAAATATTGTAAAACCCTGAAAAACTTTGAAAAATGGAAAATTCAAATCGCAAATGTTATATTTGTAAAAAAGGGTTTTATGTAAAATGCCGTTAATACTCTAAAAAAAACGAAAAAAAAACGTAATATATGAATTTTTAGATAGAAAAAGTATGATGCAACATGAAAAAGTTATTTTCTACAAAATATATTTAAACGTCCAAAAAGGTTAAAATTGGGTACTTTTTACAGTTTCAGAGAAAAAAAATGTATATAGTGTTTATTTTCTTGTTTTTAATCAAAACATTGAAATCAATAGAATATTATTAAAAAGTGACTTTTGGTGTAAAATCATATTTTTTTTCGTATAAGAAATGGTTTTCCTTTAAAAGTTGTAAATCTCCAAAAAACATTGAAAAAAAGGGTCATCTATGCAGTTTTAGAGAAAAAAATATATTATCGTAAAATAAGGATAAAAGCGTAAAAATAGGGAATTTGGCAATTCTATAGAAAAAATATATTGTCGAGAAAAAAATGTATTTTTTTGGTTTTCTTACACCAACAAATGCAAATAAGAAAAAAAAAAAATTTTAAAAGTCACTTTTTAGGCAGAATTTTCTTCTTTATTCAAATTGCATATATTTTACTTGTAAAAGGGGGTTTTGTTTAAAATGCCGTTAATACTCCTAAACGTTGAAAAACACGTCATATATGATTTTTTTCAGAAAAAAGTATATTTTCGCAATATTCAGTGTTTTTTGTTTATTTTTTTATGAAAACAATGAAATAAGCAGAAAATCATCGAAAAATTAACTTTTTCGGTGAAAAGGAACTTTTTTCGTGAAATTGCATACATTTTTTTTCTGAACTAAAAAAAAGATGGTCTTTCTAAGATAAAATGTTAATTCTCCTAAAAATGCTGGATAGGGGATAATTTATGGAATTTTGAGAGTAAAAAAATGAATTGTAATAAAAAGTTAATATATTTCTTGCTTTTTCCTTCATTTTCAATCAAAACATGGATATGAAAAGAAAAAAAACACTGAAAAATCCTTTTTCTAAAAGAAATATATATATTGTTTTCATTGAAATGGCTTGTATTATATTTTATGTAACATGAAAAAGGGATTTTCTTCAAAATGTTATTAAAACCAATAAAAAATTAAAAAGGGTAGTTAATGTAACTTTACAAAGAAAAACAATACGCCATTGCGTATTTTTCATGTTTTTAATTAAGACATGGAAATTCAAAGAAAATTCCGTTAAAAATCACTTTTGGAGGTAAAAACATACCTTTTTTTTTCTAAGCGAAGATGGATTTGTCATAATAATATTGTAAAACCCTTAAAAACGTTGAAAAAGTGATAATTCAGATCGCATATGTTATACTTGTAAAAGGGTGTTTTATGTAAAATGCCGTTAATACTCTTAAAAACTGAAAAAAACGTAATTTATGAAATTTTAGATAGAAAAAGTATATTGCAACATGAAAAAGTTGTTTTCTATAAAATGTGTTTAAACGTCCAAAAACGTTAAAAATGGGTATTTTGTACAGTTTTAGAGAAAGAAAATGTATATAGTGTTTATTTTTTTGTTTTTAATCAAATCATTGAAATCAATAGAAAATTATTAAAAAGTGACTTTTGGTGTAAAATCATAGTTTTTTTTTCGTAGAAGAGATGGTTTTCCTGTAAAAGTTGTAAATCTCCGAAAAACATTGAATAAAGTGTCATTTATGCAGTTTTAGAGAAAAAAATATATTATCGTAAAAAAAGGATAAAGGCATAAAAATTAGTAATTTGTGCAATTTAAAAGAAAAAAATATTGTCGAGAAAAAGAATGTATTTTTTTTTGGTTTTCTTATACCAACAAATGAAAATAAGTAAAAAAACTTTGAAAAGGTCGCTTTTTAGGCAGAATTTTCTTATTTATTCAAATTGCATATATTTTACTTGTAGAAGAGGGTTTTGTTTAAAATGCCGTAAATACTCCCAAAAACGTTGAAAACAGGACATTTATGATTTTTTTTCAGAAAAAAAGTATATTGTCGGAATATTTAGTGTTTTTTGTTTATTTTTTTTGATGAAAACAATGATATTAGCAGAAAATCATCGAAAAATTAACTTATTCGGTGAAAAGAAACATTTTCGTGAAATGGTATATATGCCTTTTTTCTGAACTTAAAAAAAGATGGTCTTTCTTAGATAAGATGTTAATTCTCTTAAAGACGCTGGAAAGTGGATAATTTATGCAATTTTGAGAGAAAGAAATGAATTGCAATAAAAAGTTAATATATTTCTTGCTTTTTCCTTAATTTTCATTCAAAACATGGAAAAGAAAAGAAAAATCACTGAAAATTCCTTTTTCTAAAAAAAAATTTTTTTTTTCTTGAAATGGCTTGTATTACATTTTATGTAACATGAAAAAGGGATTTTCTTCAAAATGTTGTTAAAACCAATAAAGAGGTTTAAATAAGGTAGTTGATGTAACTTTAAAAAAGTAAAGAATATGTAGCGTATTGTTCATGTTTTTAATCAAAACATGGAAATTCAAAGAAAATTACTGAAAAACTCACTTTTGGAGGTAAAAACATACTTTTTTTCTAAGGGAAGATCGATTTGTCATAAAAATATTGTAAAACCCTTAAAAACGTTGAAAAATGGATAATTTAAATCGCATATGTTATACTTGTAAGAAAGGGTTTTGTGTAAAATGCCGTTAATACTCTTAAAAACTGAAAAAAGTCGTAATTATAGAAATTTTAGATAAAAAAAAGTATAATATAACATGAAAAAGTTGTTTTCTACAAAATATATCTTAACGTCCAAAAAGGTTAAAAATGTGTACTTTGTACAATTTCAGAGAAAGCAAATGTATATAGTGTTTATTTTCTTGTTTTTATTCAAAACATTGAAATCAATAGAAATTTATTAAAACATGACTTTTGGTGTAAAATCATATATTATTTTCGTAAAAGAGATGGTTTTCTTTGAAAAATTGTAAATCTCAGAAAAACATTGAAAAATGAGTCATTTTTTGTATCATTACGAATAATGATAATTCATGTAGGAGTAAGAAATATAGCGCTGCGCTTCGCTATTCGTTGCTGTTCGCGCATGAGTGTGAGTTGAGGAGGACTGCCTGCTGGGCAGGCTCCTCAGTCCAACGGCCATGGTGTTTGTTGGAGGTGTCATTTCTCGAGTGTGGCAACTTTGTAACGCCGGCAGGGATCTGGGAGGTCTGCAGATTCCCAGTTATGCACTATTGTCAGGTATGAGTGTACCATGTCTGTTATCATTACGATGTAATTAAGAACCTATGTCTATCATATTTGTGCTAAAGCTGTGCCGGTCTTTCGGGCTGTGTATTTGTCATTTACTAAGTGTGAAGGATTCTTGAGAGGACAATAATTACTACAGTTTCTTATTGTGCTTCTGCATGTGTGATAGTTCATAATAACTGTTATAGGTTGTACCTCCGTGGGTGTCTGCTTATGTTATGGTTGTAATTAGGATAATCACCGGTTTACAGCCCATTAATGTGATCTGCCGGATGGATTAATACGTGCCACAGGGATGTTAAGCCGCTGGATTCGGTGCCTTTCTCCAGGTCATCGATGTCGTCAATATTGTGAGTTGTGTCACCGTGACAGTATGATGTAGTAGTGTTGTAAACGTTACTATTGGAAGAGTGCTATATGATTACAGGGTGTATATGTGTTTCTTTGCCGATGTGATCTGATAATGTAGTTTGGGTTCTTGGGTGCTAAGGATGTGTGATGATCTTGGTAGGGCTGGTCCAGATGATGTGATATTATGATGTACATTTTTTTTAGGTTGAATCATGACTCAATAAAGTGGTCGACTGATGCAACAGCGGATTTGTGTCCTGGAGAAACAATTCAACAATAAGATGGACGCCTTAAGAGTGGAGCGAGGGATTGCCAAGGGGCGATTCACCAGGAAGTCCAATGTGTTAAGAGAGAGGCTGGAAGAGGATGACCCACCCGACGTGCTGAAAGGACTGTATACTGAAGTGGAGGAGGCGTTCAAGGCACTTGAGGTAAAACATGACCAGTACTATGCCGTATTACTTAGTGATAAATCAGAGTCAAAGGCCTTAAGTGAAGCAGAGGAGTATATTTTGGGCTGTGAAAGGAGTAAATCTGTATTATACTCGTTAATCACCAAAAGATGTGTAATTGAAACAAGCAAACCTGAGACAGCCATGAAAGTTAAACGTCTTGATCCTCCAACATTTTCTGGTAACATGAGAAGTTATGGCACCTTTAAGAAAGACTACATGAGATTGATTGTCCCAGTGTACGGGAAGGACTCTTATGCTTTGACAAAGTGTCTAACAGGTGAAGCACTAGCATGTGTGGAAGGTGTAGAGGACAAGTTTGAGGAGATTTTTAGTCATCTTGACAGTAAATATGGAAATGCTTGCAAGCTAACTGAATCCATTGTAAGTGAACTGAGAAGTCTCAAACCACTGGAGGAGGGTGATTCAAGAAGGTTAGTTCACATGATTAAGGTGGTGGAACGTGCTTGGTTAGACATGAAGAAGATATGTTTGGAGTCTGAGATGAAAACTACGTCAATGGTCACATTAGTTGAACGTCTGCTACCTGCTACCTTGAAAAGATCATGGGTATTACAGGCGGAAAAGGTTTCTGATCCCAAGGATCTGTTTGAAGAACTTTTGGACTTCTTGCTAACAGAGAGGAAAGTGTGTGAATACCTTGAGATTGATTTAAGAAGTACTTCAACTAGACTAACTACTCATAGTGATGTGTGTGAATATCCTGAGAGAGAAAATGTTACAGATGTATTTATTACATGAGATAAAGTTAGTCTAAGATCAACAAAATATTATGATTTCTGAGTGTCTTAGCACAGTTTCTAAGTTAGTGTCCGGGTTATCTGGCGATGCTAAAAATCAAAATGTTAAGAAATGGTGTTGGTATCATGATGTAGAGGGTCATACTATACATGATTGCTATGCATTTAATTAAGAATTTAAGTAATGCAGATAAATTTGCATGTCTCAAATATAACAGAGTCTGTTTTATATGTGTAAGTGTGGGTCATCTTGCTCGCTATTGCAATCTTTCATGTCCTGCTTGTGATGTACTTGTTAATGGTAAAAGGTGTGGAATGGATCATCACAGAACGTTACATCCTGTTCTTTCTGGAATGGCCAGTCATACTGATGTAACTAACAATTTGGTATCTAGGGATGGTTACTTTCTGATGGTGAGCAGTTTGGAGTGTTGTCAAAAGGAAATTAATGTATTATGGGATAGTGGTATTAACGTATCTCTGATAACCCACCGAAAGTCTAGAGAGCATGGACTGAAAGGACGAGACGTGCAGATTACCACAACCAAGGTTGGTAATAGCTTGGAAACTGTTTCCAGTAAAGAATATGTAGTTCCGGTAATTGACCAGGATGGTGTTAGATGGGAGATCACTGCCTGTGGCATAGATGAGATAACTGCCCCTATTGATGAAATTAACATGAATGTTGTATCCACACTCTTCCAAAGCCTGAAGGACTGCCCTATTACTAGACCCCATGGAGGAATTCATTTGCTGATAGGAATTGATTATTGTAATCTTATGCCTCAAGTCGTAGAGACGAATGGTAACCTTCAACTTATGCAGAATCAATTTGGTTATGTTGTGAGAGGTTCTCATCCACGTTTGTCTTTCAGTGGATCTCGTCTCGGTGTCAGTGACAGGATTAATCATATGAAAATTGCAGATTTTAATGACATTTCCCCTTCACCAAAACAGACTATAAAGGAAAACCTGGATAGTTATTTCCGCATTGAAAATCTTGGTGTATCATGTCATCCCAAGTGTTCTGGTTGTAAATGTGGAAATTGTACCCCAGGCCAAAAGAACTGTAGCCTGAAGGAAGAAAGAGAATTAGCTTTGATCACAGAGGGATTGGTATTTGACACAGCAAATAGTAGATGGGTTGTCAGTTACCCCTGGTTAAAAGACCCCTCTCTTTTACCCAATAATGTGCGCCTTGCCATCTCACGACTTGCGGCAACTGAAAAGAGGCTAAACAAACTGGGACCTGATTACTGCAAAGCTTACCAGAGTAAAATTGAAGATATGGTAGCTAGAGGGGTCGCTCGCAAGTTATCAGATAATGAGATCTATGGTTATGAAGGACCTATATTCTACATACCGCATACTGAAGTGCTGAAACCGGATTCAAGTTCCACCCCCCTTCGTATTGTTTTCAACTCCTCTGCCAAGTACATGAATATCTCTTTAAATGAAATGTGGGCAAAGGGTCCTGATGTCCTAAACTCTCTTTTAGGAATTTTATTGAGATTCAGGGGAGATAAAGTTGCATTTACATGTGATTTGGCCAAAATGTATAATACTATTTTCATGTCACCATTAGATCAACATTGTCACCGTTTCCTGTGGCGTTATTTAAACATTCAAAGTAAACCTAACCATTATGTTTTGACTTGTGTCCCTTTTGGTGATAAACCTAGCGGAACAATTGCCATGCTTGCTTTAAAATTGACTGCGGAGATAAACCAAAAAAAAATATCCTAAGGCTGCCGAGATTATTGTGAACAATAGCTATGTGGATGACATTTTGGGAAATTGTGACAACCATGAGGAAGTCAGTAATTTGATGAAGGAAATTGAGAGTGTTGTTGCCCGGGGCGGATTTAAGATCAAATACTGGATCATGTCCGGGGATCATAGTCCTGTATGTAGTGGATTGGATTTAGTAGAAGTTCACAAAGAGAAGGTTTTGGGTGTTGTATGGGAGCCAAGGAGGGATGCATTTGTGTTTCAAGTTAAAATAAATTTCTCCCCCAAACAACGTAAGGTTCACACTGGGCCTGATCTTAAGTCAAATGATCTAGAGGAGGAAATACTTCACTGCTTAACTAAAAGAATGCTTCTCAGTCAAATTGCAACTCAATATGATCCCTTGGGACTTGTTTGTCCAGTAACTTTGAGGGCCAAGTTAATGATGAGGCATCTTATCACCTCTGAGACTGTGGCGGATGGCGGGAACCAAAAATATGATTGGGATGATGCAGTATCACCCAATATTAGAAATGAATGGGTGAATTATTTCAAGACGCTCTTTGAATTAGAGACGTTATGGTTTCCTAGTGTGTAAGGGAGACTAATGCCATTGGTGACCCTACACTAGTGATCTTCTCGGATGGCTCTACCGCAGCATATGGAGCTTGTGCTTACATTCGATGGGAGCTTCCTGACGTGGTTTTTAACTCAAGATTGCTAATAGCTAAATCTAAACTTGCCCCATTGAAACAGCTCTCAATTCCGCGGATTGAACTTTGTGGAGCTTTAATTGCAGCCAGAATGAGAGAAACAATTGTAAAGGAAATGGGTTATAATTTTGAATCCATCATTCATATTGTTGATTCTGCAATTGTCCGTGCTCAAATTCAGAAAGAGAGCTTTGGGTTTGGCACATTTACAGCCACAAAAATTGCAGGGAGATCCAGAGTAAGACTAACCCCGAAGAATGGTGGTGGATATCAAAAGAGGACAATCCAGCGGACATGACCACCAAGCCTTCTAAGCCTGTTGATCTTGGGGTGGGATCTAATTGGCAAATGGGGCCTACATTTCTCTCCCTCCCTATAAGTGAGTGGCCAATAAGGAAAGATCCTGTTTGTGAATTGCCAGATAGACTGGGTGTATTTGTCTCTCATACCAAAACTGATATTTCTGATGCTGATCTTTGTAATGTATTCAACATTAACAGGTTCAACAGTTGTAGATAGTTGCTGAGAGTTACTAGCCGTGTTGTGCAGGCGTTTAAGAGTAGGTCTTTTACTGGAGTATTTAAGTCTCAGACCGCAGAAGATCTTGCAAATGCGGAGATGCTATGGGTAAAGGATGCTCAATCCAAACTAGATTTAGACTGGAAAACTAAGTACCATAGGCTAGGTCCTTCTATAAATAAGTCCGGGTTGATTGTGGTTGGCCAGCGTATCCCTCAGTGGCTGAAGAATAACTATGATCAAGATGGGTTTATCTTGCTTCCTCCTGATCATGAATTTACCCGATTATATGTGAACTCTGTGCATCACCTAGACCACGCAGGTATTGAAACAACTCTAGCCAAGATTCAATCAAAATTTTGGTAACGTAAGGTTCGGAGCATGATAAAGACTGTGAAATATAAGTGTGTCGCTTGTCGAAAGTTGAAAAAGGAAATAACAGGGCAGATCATGGGACAGCTTCCAGATGAGCGACTAAAACCATCCCCTCCATTTTCCTATACAGCTCTAGATTTATGTGGATCCTTTTTTGTTAAAGATACAATGAAAGGCCGGACAAATGATAAAGCCTATGGAGTGATTTTCAACTGTTTATGTACACGTGCTGTTCATCTAGATTTAATAGAAGGCTACAGCACTAAGGATTTTCTAGATGGACTAAGAAGATTCGTTTCCATCCGGGGTTGCCCAAAGGAGATTTATTCAGATGCAGGTACCCAGCTTACTGCTGCTAACAAAGAATTAAAGAGTCTGTCCAAATGGTGTTCTAATGAAATACAGGATTTTGCTTGCAGTAAGGAAGGGAAAATTAAATGGATCTTTAATGCATCCGCTGATGCTCCCTGGCAGAATGGTGTCAGCGAGAGTCTTCTTAAGTCGCTCAAGAGAAGCTTGACTGTAGCTATTGGTGATAGTATTCTGACTTTTAGCAAATTACAAACAACTCTTTTTGAGATTGGGAATATTCTTAATGAGAGACCTATTGGGATAAAACCGGGATGTGATCCAGAGCTCGGGAAGTACCTTTGCCCCAGTGATCTTTTACTGGGACGGACATCAAACGAAGCGCCAAAGGGAGTCTTTGAATTCTTTCCAAGCCACGAACACAGGCTGAAATTCCATCAACGCATTGTAGATTCCTTTTGGAAGAAATGGAATAGAAACTTTTTTCCTACTCTTTTGATCCGTCAAAATGGCACATTGAACGCCGTGATTTGCAAATTGGCGATATAGTTTTGTTTCAAGACAGCAATGTTGTTCGTGGGACTTGGAATTTTGCTGAGGTCACATTGGCAGAGAAAGGCAAGGACGGCAAAGTGCGAAATGTTACCCTTAGGTACAAGTCAAAGAAGGCTGGTGTTGGGTATAAGGGTGAAAAGGATGTATTTGTAAAGAGGTCAGCTCATCGCATTGTGGTGATATTGCTTGTTGAGGA
>JAHFWG010000852.1:0-17147 GCA_020233015.1 Callinectes sapidus | reverse complement strand
CCTTCTTCTTCTTCCTCCTTCTTCTTCTTCCTCCTTCTTCTTCTTCCTCCTTCTTCTTCTTCCTCCTTCTTCTTCTTCCTCCTTCTTCTTCTTCCTCCTTCTTCTTCTTTCTTCCTTCTTCTTCTTTCTTCCTTCTTCTTCTTTCTTCCTTCTTCTTCTTTCTTCCTTCTTCTTCTTTCTTCCTTCTTCTTCTTTCTTCCTTCTTCTTCTTCCTTCTTCTTCTTCCTTCTTCTTCTTCCTTCTTCTTCTTCTTCTTCCTTCTTCTTCTTCTTCCTTCTTCTTGTTACTATTATTATTGTTGTCATTATTATTCCTTTTCTCTTCATTACTACTACTCCTCTTAATCACCGCAACCACCATAACCTCCACCACCATCAACTTTTTTTTTTCTTCTACATGTATACTTCTCACTTCATAATCCATTTAGCTATCACTAGAATAACCTTCCTCTTATTAAGGACTGGCGCCTCAATATATATATATATATATATATATATATCTATATATATTATATCTCTATATCTCTATCGATAATATATATATATATATATATATATATATATATATATATATTGAGCTTTAGCTCTGGAATTGGCTTAAAAGAGTAATGAATCGTACACTACTGGTCCATCATACAGTGTTTCTAGTATTACGGCCAAGACTGAGTCATCGCAACTACTGGAGTGTGCTTCACGAGTGGATTGTGCTTCATGTGTAGAGTCACCAACTTCTGCTGTCACTACTGCAAGGCTGCAGAAAAAACAAAATTGCTTCTTTTGCGGTAATAATTGTCAAGCTCGTAGTGTGTGTCCAGCCCGAGAAGTGTTTTGCAACAAGTGTGGAATGAAAGGACACTTCGCTAAAGTATGCAGGGCAACCACCGCACCTGTCATCTCTGCTGCCACGAATACCCCACCAACTTTGGCAACTGTGGTGGCTGCTTTGGTGGCAGCTTATCTAAAGCAGTTACTACAATCGCTGTGAACAGTCATGACGTTAATGCTCTTATCGATACAGGAAGTACAGACAATTACATTAGCCCTCGCATCGTGCAAGATCTAGGGCTACACGTGTATCAAAGTGGTGGACAAGTAACTATGGCAGCCACTAATTGCACTTCAGCCATTCAAGGGTACAGTGTTGTTGAGATCCTGATGCAGGGACATCATTATAGGAACATAAAACTTTCTGTTCTGCCAAATTTGTGTTCTGATGTGTTGCTTGGCCATGACTTTTTAAGGCTATGTGATATCGTTAGTATAAAGTTTGGGGGATCTAAAGCTCCTTTAACCTTGTGTGGATTATCTACTCTGGCAGTGTCTCCCCCCCTACTCCTTTCATTAACATGACTCCTGATTGTAAACCAATTGCTACTAAATCCAGAAGATACAGTACTGCTGACCAAGAATTCATTACTTCAGAAACTCGAAGAATGTTAGGAGAAGGCATAATAAAACCCAGCACTTGCCCTTGGAGGGCGCAAGTGGTAGTCACTACTAACGAAAGACATACTAAGAAAAGATTAGTAATAGACTATTCTCAGACTGTCAACAGGTTTACTCAGTTAACGGCGTACCCCTTGCCTCGTATAGACGAGCTTGTGAATAATGTAGCAAAGTATCGTTACTTCAGCACTATAGATTTACGCAGTGCTTATCATCAGATTCCTCTCTCTGAAAATGACAAGCTATACAGTATATCATTACGAATAATGATAATGCATGTAGGAGTAGGAAATGTAGCGCTGCGCTTCGCTATTCGTTGCTGTTCGCGCATAAGTGTAAGTTGAGGAGGACTGCCTGGTGGGCAGGCTCCTCAGTCCAGCGGCCATGGTGTTTGTGAGAGTCATTTCTCGAGTGTGGTAACTCTGTAATGCCGGCACGGATCTGGGAGGTCTGCAGATTCCCAGTTATGCACTATTGTCAGGTATGAGTGTACCATGTCTGTTATCATTACGATGTAATTAAGAACCTATGTCTATCATATTTGTACTACAGCTGTGCCGGTCTTTCGGGCTGTGTATTTGTCATTTACCAAGTGTGAAGGATTCTTGAGAGGACAATAATTACTACAATTTCTTATTGTGCTTCTGCATGTGTGATAGTTCATAATAATTGTTATAGGTTGTTCTTCCGTGGGTGCCTGCTTATGTTATGGTTGTAATTAGTATAATCACCGGTTTACAGCCCAATAATGTGATCTGCCGGATGGATTAAGACGTGCCACAGGGATGTTAAGCCGCTGGACTCGGTGCCTTTCTCCAGGTGTCTTTCTCCGGTGTCGTCAATATTGTGAGTTGCGTCACCGTGACAGTATGATGTAGTAGTGTTGTAAACGGTTACTATTGGAAGAGTGCTATATGATTACAGGGTGTATATGTGTTTCTTTGCCGATGTGATCTGATAATGTAGTTTGGGTTCTTGGGTGCTAAGGATGTGTGATGATCTTGGTAGGGCTGGTCCAGGTGATGTGATATTATGATGTACAATTTTTTTAGGTTGAACCATGACTCAATAAAGTGGTCGACTGATGCAACAGCGGGTTTGATGTCCTGGAGAAACAATTCAACAATAGGATGGACGCCTTAAGAGTGGAGCGAGGGATAGCCAAGGGCCGATTCACCAGGAAGTCCAATGTGTTAAAAGAGAGACTGGAAGAGGATGACCCACCCGACGTGCTGAAAGGACTGTACACTGAAGTGGAGGAGGCGTTCAAGGCACTTGACGTAAAACATGACCAGTACTATGCCGTATTACTTAGTGATAAATCAGTGTCAAAGGCCTTAAGTGAAGCAGAGGAGTATATTTTGGACTGTGAAAGGAGTAAATCTGTATTATACTCGTTAATCACCAAAAGATGTGTAATTGAAACAAGCAAACCTGAGACAGCCATGAAAGTTAAACGCCATGATCCTCCAACATTTTCTGGGAACATGAGGAGTTATGGCACCTTTAAGAAAGACTACATGAGATTGACTGTCCCAGTGTACGGGAAGGACTCTTATGCTTTGACAAAGTGTCTAACAGGTGAAGCACTAGCATGTGTGGAAGGTGTAGAGGACAAGTTTGAGGAGATGTTTAGTCGCCTTGACAGTAAATATGGAAATGCTTGCAAGCTAACTGAATCCATTGTAAGTGAACTGAAAAGTCTCAAACCACTGCAGGAGGGTGATTCAAGAAGGTTAGTTCACATGATTAAGGTGGAGGAACGTGCTTGCTTAGACATGAAGAAGATAGGTTTAGAGTCTGAGATGAAAACTACGTCAATGGTCACATTAGTTGAACGTCTGCTACCTGCTACCTTGAAAAGATCATGGGTATTACAGGCGGAAAAGGTTTCTGATCCCAAGGATCTGTTTGAAGAACTTTTGGACTTCTTGCTAACAGAGAGGAAAGTGTGTGAATACCTTGAGAGTAATTTAAGAAGTACTTCAACTAGACTAATTTCTCATAGTGTTGTGTGTGAATATCCTGAGAGAGAAAATGTTACAGATTGTTACATGAGATAAAGTTAGTCCAAGATCAACAAAATATTATGATTTCTGAGTGTCTTAGCATAGTTTCTAAGTTAGTGTCCGGGTTATCTGGCGATGCTAAAAATCAAAATGTTAAGAAGTGGTGTTGGTATCATGATGTAGAGGGGCATACTATACATGATTGCTATGCATTTAAGAATTTAAGTAATGCAGATAAATTTGCATGTCTCAAATATAACAGAGTCTGTTTTAAATGTGTAAGTGTGGGTCATCTTGCTCGCTATTGCAATCTTTCATGTCCTGCTTGTGATGTACTTGTTAATGGTAAAAGGTGTGGAATGGATCAGCATAGAATGTTACATCCTGTTCTTTCTGGAATGGCCAGTCATACTGATGTAACTAACAATTTGGCATCTAGGGATGGTTACCTTCTGATGGTGAGCAGTTTGGAGTGTTGTCAAAAGGAAATTAATGTATTATGGGATAGTGGTAGTAACGTATCTCTGATAACCCACCAAAAGTCTAGAAAGCTGGACTGAAAGGACGAGACGTGCAGATTACCATAACCAAGATTGGTAATAGCTTGGAAACTGTTTCCAGTAAAGAATATGTGGTTCCGGTAATTGACCTGGATGGTGTTAAATGGGAGATCACTGCCTGTGGCACAGATGAGATAACTGCCCCTATTGATGAAATTAACATGAATGTTGTATCCACACTCTTCCAAAGCCTGAAGGACTGCCCTATTACTAGACCCCATGGAGGAATTCATTTGCTGATAGGAATTGATTATTGTAATCTTATGCCTCAAGTCGTAGAGACGAATGGTAACCTTCAACTCATGCAGAATCAATTTGGTTATGTTGTGAGAGGTTCTCATCCACGTTTGTCTTTCAATGGATCTCGTCCCGGTGTCAGTGTCAGGATTAATCATATGAAAATTGCAGATCTTAATGACATTTCCCCTTCACCAAAACAGACTATAAAGGAAGACCTGGATAGTTATTTCCGCATTGAAAATCTTGGCGTGTCATGTCATCCCAAGTGTTCTGGTTGTAAATGTGGAAATTGTACCCCAGGCCAAAAGAACTGTAGCCTGAAGGAAGAAAGAGAATTAGCTTTGATCACAGAGGGATTGGTATTTGACACAGCAAATAGTAGATGGGTTGTCAGTTACCCCTGGTTAAAAGACCCCTCTCTTTTACCCAATAATGTGCGCCTTGCCATCTCACGACTTGCGGCAACTGAAAAGAGGCTAACAAACTGGGACCTGATTACTGCAAAGCTTACCAGAGTAAAATTGAAGATATGGTAGCTAGAGGGGTCGCTCGCAAGTTATCAGATAATGAGATCTATGGTTATGAAGGACCTATATTCTACATACCGCATACTGAAGTGCTGAAACCGGATTCAAGTTCCACCCCCCTTCGTATTGTTTTCAACTCCTCTGCCAAGTACATGAATATCTCTTTATGAAATGTGGGCAAAGGGTCCTGATGTCCTAAACTCTCTTTTAGGAATTTTATTGAGATTCAGGGAAGATAAAGTTGCATTTACATGTGATTTGGCCAAAATGTATAATACTATTTTCATGTCACCATTAGATCAACATTGTCACCGTTTCCT
The DNA here is from genome assembly GCA_020233015.1 of Callinectes sapidus. Classification (NCBI taxonomy): domain Eukaryota; kingdom Metazoa; phylum Arthropoda; class Malacostraca; order Decapoda; family Portunidae; genus Callinectes; species Callinectes sapidus. The sequence continues at coordinate 12,046 of JAHFWG010000852.1, read as the reverse complement.
GTGGCGTGATTTAAACATTCAAAGTAAACCTAACCATTATGTTTTGACTTGTGTCCTTTTTGGTGATAAACCCAGCGGAACAATTGCCATTCTTGCTTTAAAATTGACCGCGGAGATAAGTCAAAAGAAATATCCTAAGGCTGCCGAGATTATTGTGAACAATAGCTATGTGGATGACATTTTGGGAAATTGTGACAACTATGAGGCAGCCAGTAATTTGATGAAGGAAATTGAGTGTTGTTGCCCGGGGCGGATTTAAGATCAAACACTGGATCATGTCCGGGGATCATAGTCCTGTATGTAGTAGGTTGGATTTAGTAGAAGTTCACAAAGAGAAGGTTTTGGGTGTTGTATGGGAGCCAAGGAGGGATGCATTTGTGTTTCAAGTTAAAATAAATTTCTCCCCCAAACAACGTAAGGTTCACACTGGGCCTGATCTTAAGTCAAATGATCTAGAGGGGGGAATACCTCACTGCTTAACTAAAAGAATGCTTCTCAGTCAAATTGCAACTCAATATGATCCCTTGGGACTTGTTTGTCCAGTAACTTTGAGGGCCAAGTTAATGATGAGGCATCTTATCACCTCTGAGACTGTGCCGGATGGCGGGAACCAAAAATATGATTGGGATGATGCAGTATCACCCCATATTAGAAATGAATGGGTGAATTATTTCAAGACACTCTTTGAATTAGAGACGTTATGGTTTTCTAGGTGTGTAAGGGAGACTAATGCCATTGGTGACCCTACTCTAGTGATCTTCTCGGATGGCTCTACCGCAGCATATGGAGCTTGTGCTTACATTCGATGGGAGCTTCCTGAAGGGAGTTTTTAACTCAAGATTGCTAATGGCTAAATCTAAACTTGCCCCATTGAAACAGCTTTCAATTTCGCGGATTGAACTTTGTGGAGCTTTAATTGCAGCCAGAATGAGAGAAACAATTGTAAAGGAAATGGGTTATAATTTTGAATCCATCATTCATATTGTTGATTCTGCAATTGTCCGTGCACAAATTCAGAAAGAGAGCTTTGGGTTTGGCACATTTACAGCCACAAAAATTGCTGGGAGATCCAGAGTAAGACTAACCCCGAAGAATGGTGGTGGATATCAAGAGAGGACAATCCAGCGGACATGACCACCAAGCCTTCTAAGCCTGTTGATCTTGGGGTGGGATCTAATTGGCAAATGGGGCCGACATTTCTCTCCCTCCCTATCAGTGAGTGGCCAATAAGGAAAGATCCTGTTTGTGAATTCCCAGATAGACTGGGTGTATTTGTCTCTCATACCAAAACTGATATTTCTGATGCTGATCTTTGTAATGTATTCAACATTAACAGGTTCAACAGTTGTAGAAAGTTGCTGAGAGTTACTAGCCGTGTTGTGCAGGCGTTTAAGAGTAGGTCTTTTACTGGAGTATTTAAGTCTCCGACCGCAGAAGATCTTGCAAATGCGGAGATGCTATGGGTAAAGGACGCTCAATCCAAACTAGATTTAGACTGGAAAACTAAGTACCATAGGCTAGGTCCTTCTATAAATAAGTCCGGGTTGATTGTGGTTGGCCAGCGTATCCCTCAGTGGCTGAAGAATAACTATGATCAAGATGGGTTTATCTTGCTTCCTCCTGATCATGAATTTACCCGATTATATGTGAACTCTGTGCATCACCTAGACCACGCAGGTATTGAAACAACTCTAGCCAAGATTCAATCAAAATTTTGGGTACCTAAGGTTTGGAGCATGATAAAGACTGTGAAATATAAGTGTGTCACTTGTCAAAAGTTGAAAAAGGAAATAACAGGGCAGATCATGGGACAGCTTCCAGATGAGCGACTAAAACCATCCCCTCCATTTTCCTATACAGCTCTAGATTTATATGGACCCTTTTTTGTTAAAGATACAGTGAAAGGCCGGACAAAAGATAAAGCCTATGGAGTGATTTTCAACTGTTTATGTACACGTGCTGTTCATCTAGATTTAATAGAAGGCTACAGCACTAAGGATTTTCTAGATGGACTAAGAAGATTCGTTTCCATCCGGGGTTGCCCAAAGGAGATTTATTCAGATGCAGGTACCCAGCTTACTGCTGCTAACAAAGAATTAAAGAGTCTGTCCAAATGGGGTTCTAATGAAATACAGGATTTTGCTTGCAGTAAGGGAGGGGAAATTAAATGGATCTTTAAATGCATCCGCTGATGCTCCCTGGCAGAATGGTGTCAGTGAGAGTCTTATTAAGTCGCTCAAGAGAAGCTTGACTATAGCTATTGGTGATAGTATTCTGACTTTTAGCAAATTACAAATAACTCTTTTTGAGATTGGGAATATTCTTAATGAGAGACCTATTGGGATAAAACCGGGATGTGATCCAGAGCTCGGGAAGTACCTTTTGCCCCAATGATCTTTTACTGGGACGGACCTCACCCAGGTTTTCATCCTTCACTGGTCGATAAATGGGTACCTAGGGCAACCTAGGGAAGGTAAACTGTGGAAACCCGGATTTCATGCTGGCCCCATGTCCCGGGTAAGGGACTTATTCCACCACAGGCTCAAAGGCCAAGGAGACGGGAGATGAGCGCCCGCAGCTACGCGCTGATACAGCGTAAGCCCCCCACTTTACTTTACTTTACATCAAACGAAGCGCCAAAGGGAGTCTTTGAATTCTTTCCAAGCCACGAACACAGGCTGAAATTCCATCAACGCATTGTAGATTCCTTTTGGAAGAAATGGAGTAGAGACTTTTTTCCTACTCTTCTGATCCGTCAAAAGTGGCACATTGAACGCCGTGATTTGCAAATTGGCGATATAGTTTTGTTTCAAGACAGCAATGTTGTTCGTGGGACTTGGAAATTTGCTGAGGTCACAATGGCAGAGAAAGGCAAGGACGGCAAAGTGCGAAATGTTACCCTTAGGTACAAGGCAAAGAAAGCTGGTGTTGGGTATAAGGGAGAAAAGGATGTATTTGTAAAGAGGTCAGCTCATCGTATTGTGGTGATATTGCCTGTTGAGGAGCGTAAATAAGTTCTTTAGGTTTAAACCAATGTATGTCATATGCTTCTACTCATTTGTAACTCCTTTTGTGGAAAGTTTACATTGTGCTTATTGTGTATTGTTGTGTATTGAATGTCATGTTACACACCTCATTACCCACTACAAAGGAAACCTTATATTTGTTGTATGATAGTCTGATATTGAAGCCTGGTTCTGGTGGGAGTGTATCATTACGAATAATGATAATGCATGTAGGAGTAGGAAATGTAGCGCTGCGCTTCGCTATTCGTTGCTGTTCGCGCATGAGTGTTAGTTGAGGAGGACTGCCTGGTGGGCAGGCTCCTCAGTCCAGCGGCCATGGTGTTTGTGAGAGTCATTTCTCGAGTGTGGTAACTTTGTAACACCGGCACGGATCTGGGAGGTCTGCAGATTCCCAGTTATGCACTATTGTCAGGTATGAGTGTACCATGTCTGTTATCATTACGATGTAATTAAGAACCTATGTCTATCATATTTGTACTACAGCTGTGCCGGTCTTTCGGGCTGTGTATTTGTCATTTACCAAGCATGAAGGATTCTTGAGAGAACAATAATTACTACAATTTCTTATTGTGCTTCTGCATGTATGATAGTTCATAATAATTGTTATAGGTTGTACTTCCGTGGGTGCCTGCTTATGTTATGGTTGTAATTAGTATAATCACCGGTTTACAGCCCAATAATGTGATCTGCCGGATGGATTAAGACGTGCCACAGGGATGTTAAGCCGCTGGACTCGGTGCCTTTCTCCAGGTGTCTTTCTCCGGTGTCGTCAATATTGTGAGTTGCGTCACCGTGACTGTACAATGTAGTAGTGTTGTAAACGGTTACTATTGGAAGAGTGCTATATGATTACAGGGTGTATATGTGTTTCTTTGCCGATGTGATCTGATAATGTAGTTTGGGTTCTTGGGTGCTAAGGATGTGTGATGATCTTGGTAGGGCTGGTCCAGGTGATGTGATATTATGATGTACAACTTTTTTTAGGTTGAACCATGACTCAATAAAGTGGTCGACTGATGCAACAGCGGGTTTGATGTCCTGGAGAAACATACAGTACACTGCTTTTGAAGCTGGAGGCCGCTTATACCAATTTACCAGAATGCCTTTCGGCATTACTTATGGAGTTTCATGCTTTCAAAAGATTATGGATGAAATGATTAGTGAGCATACTTTGTCAGATACATTTTCATACTTAGATGATATAACAACATGCGGAAAAACCAAAGAAGAGCATGATGTTAATCTAAACGCCTTCATGGAAGTAGCAAAGAAATTAAACTTAACTCCCAATTTTGACAAAAGTACTTTCTCTGTAACGTCTGTTAAAATATTAGGCTATTACATCACTCAAGGGGAAATTAAACCTGATCCTGAACGACTGCAACCACTGAAAGACTTGCCTCTTCCCCATGACACTAAATCACTCAAGCGTGTTATAGGCTTATTCTCTTATTATTCGCAATGGATAGCTAATTTCTCTGATAAGATCGGACCACTCGCGCATGCTAAGACTTTTCCACTGCCATGCGAATTTCAAGAGATTTCATGAGACTAAAAGAGGACATTGCTAGTGCTGTAATTTGCTCAATTGACGAAACCATACCTTTTGTCATTGAAACAGATGCCTCAGACATTGCAATTGCTGCCACTCTTAATCAATCCGGTGGCATTCTTCTCTAGAATACTAAATGAGAGTGAAAAGAAGCATTCCGCGGTGGAAAAAGAGGCATACGCTATAGTGGAAGCCGTTCGTAAGTGGCGACAATACCGTGCAGGTCGACATTTTACCCTCATAACTTACCAGAAATCGGTAACTCATGTTTGATACGACACCACAGTAGTATTGAACTGGCTGAGTACCATTTTGACATCCAGTATCGTCCAGGTACTGAGAATATCCCAGCTGATACTTTGTTCAGAGTCTATTGTGCAACGGTGAGTGTTAATACTCTTACAAAGCTACATAAACGACTATGCCATCCAGGAGTCACGAGAATGGTGCATTTTGTTCGAAGTAAAAACCTGCCTTTCTCTGTTGAAGATGTTCGGAATATAATTGCTAGACTTTCCACTTGCGCTGAATGTAAACCAAAGTTCTATAAATCCCAACAATCATTCCTCATCAAATCTACAAAACCTTTTGAAAGACTCAATATTGATTTCAAGGGACCTCTCCCTTCCACCACACCCAAACAGTATTTGCTTACAGTTGTTGACGAATTTTCTCGTTTCCCTTTTGCATTCCCTTGCTTAAATATAACTTCTCACACTGTCATTAAATGTCTCTCAATTGTTCGCCATTTTTGGCATGCCTGCATATGTCCATTCTGATAGAGGAACTGCTTTTATGTCAACTCAAGTTAAACAATTCTCGCATGATCACGGAATTTCATCTAGTAGAACAACTTTTAATCCACAAGGAAATGGTCAATGCGAACGGTACAATGGAATGCTTTGGAAAGCAGTAACTATGGCCCTAAAATCACGTGACCTGTCTAATTCTCAGTTCTTCCTGATGCTTTACACTCTGTACACTCTGATCTTATCAACAGCGACTAATTCAACGCCACAAGAACGTCTATTTGATTACCAACGACGGTCAGCTAGCGGTCAGTCCTTGCCCTCTTGGCTCACTACTCCTGGACCTGTCTTGGTAAAACGCCACGTGCGACAATCTAAATATGATCCTATAGTTGATGAGGCAGAATTCTTAGAAGCTAATCCCCAGTATGCCCATGTCCGCTTCTCTAATGGAAAGGAGTCCACTGTCTCTTTACGCGACATGACACCTTGCGCAGATGCTCAATCTGGGGATGGGAGATCATCAGAACAACTGAGTAATAATCATTCTCCTGTTAACTTAGGACTTCCTGTTCCTCACTCTCCTAGTGAGGTGGATGTTCTGTCACCAGAAGAATCCTCGGAAACTCTTCCTATTCACGAAACAAGCGATACCCAACCAGCTTTGCATAGCTCCGGACGCATTCGTCGACCGGTTGACAGATTGAGAATCGAATAGGTTTATGTTAAATTCTTGAGAGGGGGAGAGAATGTGGTGATTGTTTGCTAATTATCTAGTTAGTCGTTCATAAGGTTCAGTAGTGTGTCATAGAATGATCCGCATTCAACTCCGAGCCTGCCTCGAACCTGTTACCCCTGGGCCGCGGTCTGTCGGAGCCTGATCACAGCCAGGTAAGTCTCTCCTTCCTTATGATTTTGTTATGTTTGTGTTTATCCTTAGTTGTGTACATTTTCTATATGTTCTTGTGTTTTTGTATGTTCATGTTATTTTTGGAATACTTGTTTGTCTTTCAGATGTGCAATTCTTAGTAGAATAAAGCCTCGGAAGAGAGCGAACTACAGTTGTTTTTACACCAGCGTTCTCTTCTTGCAATCCAGCGAATTCGTTGTAGGAATCGTTATAGGAATCACATTTTCACTGTTTCAAGTCTTTTCATCATATTCTTTATCGTCCACACCTCAAAACCATACATTGATGTTCACCATGCATATCATGTGTGGATTCGTCCTCTTAATTTGGGTATTTTTTAATCTAGTAGGTTATAAAAGTGATAGAACGATAATTAATGAGATATAGCATGATAAAAAAAAGGACAAATTATCAAGCCAGACATGACACGGTTCACTAAAATTATCGAATACTGAACGAAACACACACACACACACACACACACACACAAATAGACGAAGAATAAACAGAAAAACAACAAAACGAAAAATAAACGGAAAAACAAGGTAAACCATCATACATTTCGTCTCAGATTATCGAAAATTGAACAAAAAAACAAGGAAAAACAGAGAAAATGAAAAATAAAGAGAAAAAACATAGTAACATAGTAAATATAGTAAATAGTATATTGCAGTAAATGTGAGTGAAATGAATGTCTGCAGTGCACAAACATTTCTAAAGAAATCATAAAAAAGACTCAAGTTTTATCAATACTACTAGGACATAAATTCAATCTTACCTTCCTCTCTTGAAGAGGTTCTTTCCAATCAAGGGATCAAGTACTGTATCCAAGTTCTCAGACAAGTTTTCAATGAGAACAGTATTGCCTCTAGTAATAGCCAACTCAAGTGTGTCCAAGCAGTTCTTCTGGTCAAGCCTCACAACCACCAACTGCTCTCCATACTTTGGTTTAATCCATATTATGCCTTGAAGCTGTAATGGAAGATTGGCAAATGAGCTCATGATGTCTAATAACATTCTCTTTATTATTTCTACTAAACCATAGAGAAAAGAAGGGTACTGTACATTGCCTCCACTGGATGGCACCCTCAGCATCCTCCCTGGCCCAAGCACACGCCTGTGGGTCCTTGATTAGCGGCCAGCGATCAAAGTTGGTGAGGATGATGGCATTCTCTGTTGACACTGTATTTGATGGAAGACCCTCATTGTTCCACACAGCAATGGTGGCATCGTCCATCAGAAGCTTGATGGGGTCCAAGTTATGGGTGATAGAGATGATTGGATGTGGAAAAAGAAAAACCAACTGTTAAAGCAATATGTTCTCTTGTTACTGTTTCTCTTATATCATGATTCAAGTGAAGTTTTAAAACTTTTCTTTTGACAAAACTTATCTCACAATCTTTTTTTGTTTGTTTGTTTGTTTGTTTTTACATGTATAAGTAAGTCAACATCCAATGAGTGTCTTTCTTGTTTGCTTTTTCTAAACACACACACACACACCCACACCCACACACACTCGGCACACACGCTCGGCTCACAACCGAGAGGGCCCGGGTTCGAGTCCCGTCTTCATCAAGGATATTATAAGCAGAGAATCCTTGGTCTTCATGAGCTCTAAGCTCGCTCCGTAGGGAAAGGCTGGCTGGGTGACCAGCAGGCGACCGAGGTGAACACACACACACACACACTTTTTACAACTGGAACACCAAGGTAAATATAGATGAATACATACAATTCAGTTAGCAAGTACACACACACACACACACACACATATATATATATATATATATATATATATATATATATATATATATATATATATATATATATATATATATATATATAACACTTTGGTAGTGTAGTGTATGCACAAATACATTTTCACAATCTGTCAAGCAAGAAGATAGAGATTGCCATTTGAATACCCTTTCCCTCTCACACTTCCCTGGCAAGAGCATTGCCTTTTAAGATCCCAGCAGGGCAGTTGGCTCTGTGATGCAGTGGTTGCCTAATAGCTCAAAGATTGCAAGCTCAGTCCTGGCTTACAGCATCTTGTTGGCACTCGTGACTCTGTCAAGTGTTTGATGGCTTGTTGTATCATGACTCACCTTCCTGCAGCACATGCTTGCAGCGATGCAGTAATGCTGTGTTCCTTCTGGGGCATTATTGGAGCACTGAGAAACTGAAGTGGAGGGATAAGTGAACCATGGGAGGCCACTGCTGGGGACAATCCTAGAGGGACACCCCTGATAATAGTACATGTCAAGCCAAGCTGATCACCAAGACCTGAGTGATGTGTGGCTGGCCTTCACTGTCCTGACACTCCAATGAAAAACATGAGGTGTGCAGAATATAAACTCAGCTCTCTAGGAGGTCTCGATAACATACATACTGGTATTGAAAGCACCAATATACATAAAGGCTTTTAATTAAACAATGCATGACAAGTTTTCTTTTTTTATATTTACATATATTTTAGAAGTTATCATCACATCTTTATGATCAAGGCTTTCACATTCCACTTTGAACAAATGTGGTATGACTTACAGTGCTTGTTAAGGGTGTGATGCATATGACATTAATTCTTAATTATGGAGTATACTATGGTCTATGATTTAGAGCCTCATCCAATTCCACATAGCCAGCCCTCTGCAAGCAACATCACTGGTAACATTACAGTTTTCCTCATACAACTTTTAAAATGCAAAAAGTAGAAGTTACTCTAAGACAGTCACTCATGTTTGCTTACACAGAGCCAGTGTGTGACAGCAGCTGGGACCTGCAGATAGGAGGTGGGCAACATTTGTTCTTCACAATAAGTACATCTGACAGTTATTGCTTAGGGACTGGGTTTGGTCACCCACAGGGAATGTACTACAAGAAGCTCATCAACTACCTTGTGACTCGCGAATAACAGGAACACATGGCAATATTGGAGGCAAAACTACCATGGGGCGACACTGTTTGTATCACTAATCTTGAAAGAGGGAAGGAGCCGCAGGGAGGAGGCGGCTCGGGGGGTCGTAAAAGTTAAGTCGATAAAGTTAACACCGGAATACCTAACAAGTTACGTCTAGGTATCTGAGAGAGTAAAAAGATCTGAAAAGTTTTGTACATACCCCACAGTAGTCCTGAGTCCCTAACACAGCAAAACTATCCTACAAATAATACAGTACCCATCGTGGGCATGCATTACTTTTTAGCATCTTAAAAAATGCATTCTACAACAGTGGTCCATTCTACAAGGCTTCTACTTATCAAGCCTATTATGTACTTTTGGGAGAGTATACGCAACACTGTCTCTGTCTGTCCATGGGCTTTCCTTGCGTGTGTGTGTGTGTGTGTGTGTGTGTGTGTGTGTGTGTGTGTGTGTGTGTGTGTGTGTGTGTGTGTGTGCACGCGCGTTGTGTGTGCGTGCTTAGCCATGTCAAAAGTTGTTTGTGTTGTTGCTCATCAAAATTCATAACTAAATTCCTGATTGCATTTATCATATATCAGTATAAAACTGTATATTTAGTATAAACTGCAAAGTACACCCAAACCCACACACAATGTTTGCATTCATGCTGCTTTATTGGTTGATGATTGTAGTGGTCATGTAGATGAAAAGGAAATGCTCAATTTTTATTGTAATGTTTTGTGGTTTTGAAAGTTTTATAATCAAGTTCCAAGAATAAGATTCGGTAAATTGGGTAACTTGATCTCTCCTTTTTTTTTATAATCTTTTTTTATATCAGGTTTGGGATGGTAATTTTAACCCTAAAATTACACTAGGTAACTATAATTCTATGGATCTTGTTTCTGTGCTGTCCTAACCCCACTTAATCTAGAATATAAATTACAAATAAATAATGACGTAGGTGGGATTGCTTGAGGTACAGGACTACAGCAGTACAAAATGAAGGATACTGTGCACTTACAGTAAATGCTAACAGCGGGTAGGTACTCTTGTAACATTACAGGGGAGGGGGAGGAGAAAAGAAGCACATTTCACAAAAAATGCATCATATAAAAAATAATGGTGAATCTTAAAATTACCATTAACAAACCTTGTAACTTTGCAGGTAAAATACAGAATACCTTGATAGTCAAGTCTACCTTGGTGACTACAGGAGGCCCAGCCGGCCAGACTGGCCCCCTCGGCTGTCATTGTCATGGAAGAGCTACTTGTCGCTTTGAGATGAGATCAAATTTCACCTGTTGGTTTGTTTGCTTGTTTATATTTTTGCTAAGTTCCATTCACTCTCAGACAAATTTTTATATGGCACTTGAAACCTCTTTTTACTTGTGATTTAGTTACATTTTACTGCCACGAACACTGTGTGTAAACGTCGTGCCAATGGTTGCATCACTTTAACCTTAATGAGATTGCAGGAGGTGCAAGCATGAGCAGCATAACACTGGGCAAAGGTTGACAAGAAACAGGGGCTAGAAGAGCACAGGAGGATCTTGCAGATCCATCTAGGAATGGTACACAGGAGGTGGTTTGACCGCCTGTCCTCTTAGTCTACACTACACTATGTGAAGCAAGTTCCACTGTGTGTCTACCGTTCTACGTACATGACTACTTTACTACAGTATGCAATCACATCCTTGTTTAGTCCTGTACAAAACAAGCTTCCTTCCATCACCAGGAGTACATCAACACTTGTGCCATGACTGATGACAGTGCCTTAAGTAAGACTAGTCTGATATGAAAAAAATAAGTCTAATAGAACGCTTAATTCCACCAGTGTAAAAATAACACACTCTTCCATCCTTTCTCAAGCTTTCCAAAGTCACTTGTGCAAGCCAGTTTCAAATATTGAAAAATATTATGAACAACAGTCTGAATAAGGATGAGATGATAACCATCTCAACAGTCTTCCTGGCGGCCGGTCCTCACGTGGCCGACCAGACGCTTGAACAACGATGGCAGTCGAGTTAAGATTGTTTATGGGTTGAAAATCACTGGGAAGTTTGTATCACTGCCCATCACTACATCACTAGCCTTCTAGAGGAGGTCCCTGACGCATGTGAGCCTCATGCAGCAGCTGCAGTGGCGGCGGCATGCCCAGCGTGGTTGGCACGTGTGGCACCGCGTGAGACACCGGGGGTGGGGGATGCTGGGACACGGGGCTAGGGGGAAGGGGACTCCGGGACCTGGGCCGGTCCTCCTCCATCCCGGAGTAGTGGCGGAAGTGGGACATTGGGGAGGACGGGTGGGGAGTGTCCTCCTCGCACTCCCTCTGGGTCTCCATTGGACTCTCCTCCTCCGTCATCTCCTGCTTCACCAGCTGGGAGGGAAAATTCTCCTCATTCTCCTCCTCCTGCTCCCTCTCTCTTTCCCTGTGCTGGGCCTCCTCCTCCTCTTCATGGCGGGGCAATGCCTCATGGTAGGACATTGGGGGGGAGCTGCCCTTGTCCATGCTAGAGGCATGGCTGAAGGCGTTATTCAGCATCGGCAGGTTGGAGTCCGCAAGGGCGGCCTGGTGGCAAAGTTTGTCGATCAGCAGACATGCAGGGTACTGTAATAGGGACAGACTGTACTATTCAAGACCTTAGGAGACAGTGTGTGGATAATTGAGTATTTGAGAGAAGTGACTCGTGAACAAGGCTCACGTTCTTACCTGTAGGCTTGCGTTAAGAGCCTCGCCGTACAGTGTGGGGCTGCTGGTCAGTGTGGGGCTTTTGCTGGACACACCTCTGCAATGTACAAGTTGTGTTAGACATGTGGCGGCATCTTGAGACAACTGGAGGGTCTTGTTGTGGGTTGTGTTCATCTCGACAACAAGTACAAGTTTGATGTTACTGATTAATTCTGTGTGTT
>JAHFWG010002807.1:0-12160 GCA_020233015.1 Callinectes sapidus | reverse complement strand
AAATTTTTTTCTCTAAAACCGCATATACGACCCTTTTTTCAATGTTTTTCGGAGATTTACTACTTTTAAAGGAAAACCATCTCCTTTACGAAAAAAAATATGATTTTACATCAAAAATATCTTTCTTAATAATTTTCTATTAATTTCAATGTTTTGATTAAAAACAAGAAAATAAACACTATATACATTTTCTTTCTCTCTGTACAAAGTATCCATTTTTAACCTTTTTGGACGGTTAACCATATTTTGTAGAAAACAAATTTTTCATGTTATATAATACTTTTTCTATCTAAAATTTCATAAATTACGTTTTTTTCAGTTTTAAGAATATTAACGGCAATTTACATAAAACCTCCTTTTACAAGTATAACATATGCGATTAGAATTATTCCTTTTTAACGTTTTTAACGGTTTTACAATAATTTTAAGACAAATCTATCTTTCCTTAGAAAATATAGTATGTTTTTACCTCCAAAAGTGAGTTTTTCATTAATTTTCTTTGAATTACTATGTTTTAATTAAAAAAATGAACAATACGCTATAGCATATTGTTTTTTTCTTTAAAGTTACATAAACTACACTATTTAAACCTTTTTATTGGTTTTAACAACATTTTGAAAAAATTCCCTTTTTCATGTTACATAAAATGTAATACAAGCCATTTCAATGAAAAAAATATATATTTGTTTAAGAAAAAGGATTTTTCAGTGTTTTTTCTTTTCATTTCCATGTTTTGAGTGAAAATGAAGGAAAAAGCAACAAATATATTAACTTTTCATGGCAATTCATATTTTTATCTCAAAATTGCATAAATTACCCCGTTTCCAGCATTTCTTGAAGAATTAACATCTTATCTAAGAAAACACCATCTTTATTTTAGTTCAGAAAAAAGGAATATATGACATTTCACGAAAAAAGTTTATTTTCACCGAAAAAGTGGAATTTTCAATGATTTTCTGCTTATTTCATTGTTTTCATCAAAAAATAAACAAAATACACTGAATATTGCGAAAATATACTTTTTTTCTGAGAAAAATCATAAATGACGTGTTTTTCAACGTTTTTAGGAGTATTAACGGAATTTTAAAGAAAACCCTTTTTTACACGTATAATATATGCAATTTGAATAAAGAAGAAAATTTTGCCTAAAAAGTTACTTTTTCAAGTTTTTTTTTCATAATTTCATTTGTTGGTGAAAGTAAACAAAAAAAAAAACATACTTTTTATTGACAATACTTTCTTTCTCTAAAATATCACAAATTACATATTTTTATGCTTTTATCCTTATTTTACGACAATATATATTTTTTTCTCTAAAACCGACTAAATGACCCTTTTTTCAATGTTTTTCGGAGATTTACTACTTTTAAAGGAAAACCATCTCTTTTACGAAAAAAATATATGATTTTACACCAAAAGTCGCTTTATTAATAATTTTCTATTGATTTAAATATTTTGATTATAAAACAAGAAAATATAAACTATATACATTTTCTTTCTCTGAAACTGTACAAAGTATCCATTTTTAATCTTTTTGGATGTTTAAACACATTTTGTAGAAAACAACTTTTTCATGTTACAATATACTTTTTCTATCTAAAATTTCATAAATTACGTTTTCTTAAGTTTTTAAGAGTATTAACGGCATTTTACATAAAACCCTCTTTTAGAAGTATAACATATGCGATTTGAATTATCCATTTTTCAACGTTTTTAAGGGTTTTACAATATATTTATAACAAATCCATCTTTTCTTAGAAAATAAAGTAATTTTTTACCTCCAAAAGTGAGTTTTTCCGTAATTTTCTTTGAATTTCCATGTTTAAATTAAAAACATGAAAAATACGCTATATCGTTTTGTTTTTCTCTTTAAAGTTAAAAAAATTATCCTAGTTAAACCTTTTTATTGGTTTTAACAATATTTTGAAAGAAATCCTTTTTTCATGTTACATAAAATGTAATACAAGCCATTTAAATGAAAAAATATATATTTCATTAAGAAAAAGTATTTTTCAGTGTTTTTTCTTTTCATATCCATGTTTTGAGTGAAAATGAAGGAAAAAGCAACAAATATATTAACTTTTCATGGCAATTCATATTTTTCTCTCAAAATTGCATAAATTATCCCGTTTCCTGCGTTTCTTTGAGAATTTACATCTTACCTAAGAAAGACAATCTTTATTTTAGTTCAGAAAAAAAGAATACATGCCATTTCACGAAAAAAGTTTCTTTTCACCGAAAAAGCGAATTTTTCCATGGTTTACTTCTTATTTCATTGTTTTCATCAAAAAATAAACAAAAAACACTGAATATTGCCACAATATACTTTTTTTTCTGGAAAAAAACCCATAAATGACGTGTTTTTCAACGTTTTTAGGAGTATTAACGGCATTTTAAACAAAACCCCAATTTACAAGGGTATTATATGCAATTTGAATAAAAAAAAAATTCTGCCTAAAAAGTTACTTTTTCAAGGTTTTTTTCATATTTTAATTTGTTGGTGGAAGAAAACCATAAAAATACATTCTTTTTCTTGACAATACTTTTTTTTTCTCTAAAATTGCACAAATTACCTATTATTATGCTTTTATCCTTGTTTTACGACAATATGTATTTTTTCTCTAAAACCGCATAAATGACCCTTTTTTCAATTTTTTTTGGAGATTTAGTACATTTAAAGGAAAACCATCACTTTTACTAAGAAAGATAAAATTTTACATCAAAAGTCACTTTTTTAAAAATTTTCTATTGATTTCAATTATTTGATTAAAAACAAGAAAATAAAAACTATATACATTTTCTATCTCTGAAACTGTACAAAGTATCCATTTTTAGCCTTTTAGAATGTTTAAACACATTTTGTAGAAATCAACTTTTTCATGTTACAATACACTTTTTCTATCTAAAATTTCATAAATTACGTTTTCTTTAGTTTTAAGAGTATTAACGGCATTTTACATAAAACCTCCTTTTACAAGTATAACATATGCGATTTGAATTATCCATTTTTCAACGTTTTTAAGGGTTTTACAATAATTTTATGACAAATTCATCTTCCCTTAGAAAATAAAGTATGTTTTTACCTCCAAAATTGAGTTTTTCAGTAATTTTCTTTGAATTTCCATGCTTTAATTAAAAACATGAAAAATTCGCTATATTATGTTTTTCTCTTTAAAGTTACATAAACTACCCTATTTAAACCTTTTCATTGGTTTTAACAATATTTTGAAGAAAATCACTTTTTCATGTTACATAAAATGTAATACAACCATTTCAATAAAAAAAAAATATATATTTCTTTCAGAAAAAGGATTTTTCAGTTTTTTTTTTCATTTCCATGTTTTGAGCGAAACTGAAGGAAAAAGCAAAAAATATATTAACTTTTCATGGCAGTTCATTTTTTTCTCTCAAAGTTGCATAAATTATCCCGTTTACAGCGTTTCATTGAGAATTAACATCATATCTAACAAAGACCATCTTTATTTTAGTTCAGAAAAAAGGAATATATGCCATTTAACAAAAAAAGTTTATTTTCACCGAAAAAGTGAATTTTTCGATGATTTTCTTCTTATTTCATTGTTTTCATCAAAAAATAAAAAAAAACACTGAAAATTGCCACAATATACTTTTTTTCCTAAAAAACCATAAATGACGTGTTTTTCTACATTTTTAGGAGTATTAACGGCATTTTAAACAAAACCCCATTTTACAAGTATATTATATGCAATTTGAATAAAGAAGAAAATTCTGCCTAAAAAGTGACTTTTTCAAGTTTTTTTTTTCATATTTTCATTTGTTGGTGGAAGAAAACAAAAAAAAAATACATTCTTTTTCTCGACAATACTTTTTTTGTCTAAAATTGCACAAATTTACATTTATATTTATATGCTTTTATCCTTATTTTACGACAATAATTTTTTTTCTATAAAACCGCATATACGACCCTTTTTTCAATGTTTTTCGGAGATTTACTACTTTTAAAGGAAAACCATCTCCTTTACGAAAAAAAATATGATTTTACATCAAAACTCACTTTCTTAATAATTTTCTATTAATTTCAATGTTTTGATTAAAAAGAAGAAAATAAACACTATATACATTTTCTTTCTCTCTGTACAAAGTATCCATTTTTAACCTTTTTGGACGGTAAACCATATTTTGTAGAAAACAAATTTTCATGTTATATAATACTTTTTCTATCTAAAATTTCATAAATAGCGTTTTTTTCAGTTTTAAGAATATTAACGGCAATTTACATAAAACCTCCTTTTACAAGTATAACATATGCGATTAGAATTATTCCTTTTTAACGTTTTTAACGGTTTTACAATAATTTTTAGACAAATCCATCTTTCCTTAGAAAATAAAGTATGTTTTTACCTCCAAAAGTGAGTTTTTCAATAATTTTCTTTGAATTACTATGTTTTAATTAAAAAAATGAACAATACCCTATAGCATATTGTTTTTTTCTTTAAAGTTACATAAACTACACTATTTAAACCTTTTTATTGGTTTTAACAACATTTTGAAAAAATTCCCTTTTTCATGTTACAGAAAATGTAATACAAGCCATTTCAATGAAAAAAATATATATTTGTTTAAGAAAAAGGATTTTTCAGTGTTTTTTCTTTTCATTTCCATGTTTTGAGTGAAAATGAAGGAAAAAGCAACAAATATATTAACTTTTCATGGCAATTCATATTTGTATCTCAAAATTGCATAAATTATCCCGTTTCCAGCATTTCTTGAAGAATTAATATCTTATCTAAGAAAACACCATCTTTATTTTAGTTCAGAAAAAAGGAATATATGACATTTCACAAAAAGTTTATTTTCACCGAAAAAGTGGAATTTTCGATGATTTTCTGCTTATTTCATTGTTTTCATCAAAAAATAAACAAAATACACTAAATATTGCGACAATATACTTTTTTTCTGAGAAAAATCATAAATGACGTGTTTTTCAACGTTTTTAGGAGTATTAACGGAATTTTAAAGAAAACCCTTTTTTATACGTATAATATGATTATGCAATTTGAATAAAGAAGAAAATTTTCCCTAAAAAGTTACTTTTTCGAGTTTTTTTTTTCATAATTTCATTTGTTGGTGAAAGTAAACAAAAAAAAAAAAAACATACTTTTTATTGACAATACTTTCTTTCTCTAAAATATCACAAATTACCTATTTTTATGCTTTTATCCTTATTTTACGACAATATATATTTTTTTTCTCTAAAACCGACTAAATGACCCTTTTTTCAATGTTTTTCGGAGATTTACTACTTTTAAAGGAAAACCATCTCTTTTACGAAAAAAATATATGATTTTACACCAAAAGTCGCTTTATTAATAATTTTCTATTGATTTAAATATTTTGATTATAAAACAAGAAAATATAAACTATATACATTTTCTTTCTCTGAAACTGTACAAAGTATCCATTTTTAATCTTTTTGGATGTTTAAACACATTTTGTAGAAAACAACTTTTTCATGTTACAATATACTTTTTCTATCTAAAATTTCATAAATTACGTTTTCTTAAGTTTTTAAGAGTATTAACGGCATTTTACATAAAACCCTTTTTTAGAAGTATAACATATGCGATTTGAATTATCCATTTTTCAACGTTTTTAAGGGTTTTACAATATATTTTTAACAAATCCATTTTTTCTTAGAAAATAAAGTAATTTTTTACCTCCAAATGTGAGTTTTTCCGTAATTTTCTTTGAATTTCCTTGTTTAAATTAAAAACATGAAAAATACGCTATATCGTTTTGTTTTTCTCTTTAAAGTTAAAAAAAATTACCCTAGTTAAACCTTTTTATTGGTTTTAACAATATTTTGAAAGAAATCCCTTTTTCATGTTACATAAAATGTAATACAAGCCATTTAAAAAAAAATTATATATTTCTTTAAAAAAAAGTATTTTTCAGTGTTTTATCTTTTCATTTCCATGTTTTGAGTGAAAATGAAGGAAAAAGCAACAAATATATTAACTTTTCATGGATTCATATTTTTCTCTCAAAATTGCCTAAATTATCCCGTTTCCTGCGTTTCTTTGAGAATTAACATCTTACCTAAGAAAGACAATCTTTATTTTAGTTCAGAAAAAAAGAATACATGCCATTTCACGAAAAAAGTTTCTTTTCACCGAAAAAGCGAATTTTTCCATGGTTTACTGCTTATTTCATTGTTTTCATCAAAAAATAAACAAAAAACACTGAATATTGCCACAATATACTTTTTTTCTGGAAAAAAACCCATAAATGACGTGTTTTTCAACATTTTTAGGAGTATTAACGGCATTTTAAACAAAACCCCAATTTACAAGGGTATTATATGCAATTTGAATAAAAAAAAAAAAAAAAATTCTGCCTAAAAATTTACTTTTTCAAGGTTTTTTTCATATTTTCATTTGTTCATCATGTTTTGATTAAAAACAAGAAAATAAACACTATATACATAGTGTTAATATATTTATTGCTTTTTCCTTTATTTTCACTCAAAACATGGAAATGAAAAGAAAAAACACTGAAAATTTTTTTTCTTAAAGAAATATATATTTTTTCATTGAAATGTATTACATTTTATGTAACATGAAAAAGGGATTTACTTCAAAATGTTGTTAAAACCAGTAAATAAATAGTGTAGTTTATGTAACTTTAAAGAAAAAAACAATACGCTATAGTGTATTGTTCATGTTTTTAATTAAAACATGGAAATTCAAAGAAAATTACTGAAAAACTAATTTTTGGAGTTAAAAACTTACTTTATTTTCTAAGGGAAGATGGATTTGTCATAAAATTATTGTAAAACCATTAAAAACCTTAAAAATGGATAATTCATAATTCTAATCGCACATGTTATACTTGTAAAAGGGGGTTTTATGTCAATTGCCATTAATACTCTTATATACTGAAAAAAAACGTAATTTTAGATAGAAAAAGTATATTGTAACATGAAAAAGTTGTTTTTTACAAAATTTGGTTAAACGTCCATAAAGGTCAAAAATTGATACTTTGTATATTTTCATAGGAAGAAAATACATATAGTGTTTATTTTCTTGTTTTTGATCAAAACATTTAAATCAATAGAAAATTATAAAAAAATAGACTTTTGGTGTAAAATCATATCTTTCTTCGTAAAAGAGATGGTTTTCCTTTAAAAGTAGTAAATCTCCGAAAAACATTGAAAAAAGGGTCATTTATGCAGTTTTAGAAAAAAATATATATATTGTCATAAAATAAGGATAAAAGCATAATAATAGGTAATTTGTGCAATTTTAGAGAAAAAAAGTATTGTCGAGAAAAAGAATGTATTTTTTTGGATTTCTTCCACTAACAAATGAAAATATGAAAAAAACATTGAAAAAGTCACTTTTTAGGCAAAATTTTCTTCTTTATTCAAATTGCATATAATATACTTGTAAATTGGGGTTTTGTTTAAAATGCCGTTGATGCTACTAAAAACTTTGAAAAACACATCATTTATGTTTTTTTTTCAGAAAAAAAAGTATATTGTGGCAATATTCAGTGTTTTTTGTTTATTTTTTGATGAAAACAATGAAATAAGAAGAAAATTATCGAAAACTTCGCTTTTTCGGTGAAAAAAAACTTTTTTCGTGAAATGGTATATATTCCTTTTTTTTCAACTAAAATAAAGATGGTCTTTCTTAGATAAGAAGTTAATTCTCAAAGAAACGCTGGAAACGGGATAATTTATGCAATTTTGAGAGAAAAAAATGAACAGCCATGAAAAGTTAATATATTTGTTGCTTTTCCTTCATTTTCACTCAAAACATGGAAATGAAAAAAAAAAACACTGAAAAATCCTTTTTCTTAAATAAATAAATATTTTTTTTTCATTTTGCATTTTATGTAACATGAAAAAGGGATTTTTTTCAAAATATTGTTAAAACCAATAAAAAGTTTTAAATAGGGTAGTTTATGTAACTTTAAAGAGAAAAACAATACGATATAGCGTATTTTTCATGTTTTTAATTAAAACATTGAAATTCAAAGAAAATTACTGGAAAACTAATTTTTGGAGTTAAAAACATACTTTATTTTCTAAGGGAAGATGGATTTGTCATAAAATTATTGTAAAACCATTAAAAACCTTAAAAATGGATAATTCTAATCGCACATGTTATACATGTAAAAGGGGGTTTTATGTCAATTGCCGTTAATACTCTTAAATACTGAAAAAAACGTAATTTATGAAATTTTAGATAGAAAAAGTTAATTGTAACATGAAAAAGTTGTTTACTACAAAATGTGGTTAAACGTCCATAAAGGTCAAAAATTGATACGTTGTATATTTTCATAGGAAGAAAATATATATAGTGTTTATTTTATTGTTTTTAATCAAAACATTTAAATCAATAGAAAATTATTAAAAAATAGACTTTTGGTGTAAAATTATATCTTTCTTCGTAAAAGAGATGGTTTTCCTTTAAAAGTAGTAAATCTCCGAAAAACATTGAAAAAAGGGTCATTTATGCAGTTTTAGAGAAAAAAAATATATTGTCATAAAATAAGGATAAAAGCATAATAATAGGTAATTTGTGCAATTTTAGAGAAAAAAAAGTATTGTCGAGAAAAAGAATGTATTTTTTTGGATTTCTTCCACTAACAAATGAAAATATGAAAAAAACATTGAAAAAGTCACTTTTTAGGCAAAATTTTCTTCTTTATTCAAATTGCATATAATATACTTGTAAATTGGGGTTTTGTTTAAAATGCCGTTGATGCTACTAAAAACGTTGAAAAACACATCATTTATGCTTTTTTTTCAGAAAAAAAAGTATATTGTGGCAATATTCAAAGTTTTTTGTTTATGTTTTGATGAAAACAATGAAATAAGAAGAAATTCATCGAAAACTTCGCTTTTTCGGTGAAAAAAACTTTTTTCGTGAAATGGTATATATTCCTTTTTTCTCAACTAAAATAAAGATGGTCTTTCTTAGATAAGATATTAATTCTCAAAGAAACGCTGGAAACGGGATAATTTATGCAATTTTGAAAGAAAAAAACGAACTGCCATGAAAAGTTAATATATTTGTTGCTTTTTCCTTCATTTTCACTCAAAACATGGAAATGAAAAGAAAAAACACTGAAAAATCCTTTTTTTTAAGAAATATATATATTTTTTCTTTGAAATGGCTTGTACTACTTTTTATGTAACATGAATAAGGGATTTTTTTCAAAATATTGTTAAAAATAATAAAAAGGTTTAAATAGGGTAGTTAATGTAACTTTAAAGAGAAAAACAATACGATATAGCGTATTTTTCATATTTTTAATTAAAACATGGAAATTCAAAGAAAATTACTGAAAAACTCAATTTTGGAGGTAAAAACATACTTTATTTTCTAAGGGAAGATAGAATTGTCATAAAATTATTGTAAAACCCTTAAAAACGTTGAAAAATGGATAATTCAAATCGCATATGTTGTATTTGTAAAAGAGGGTTTTATGTAAAATGCCGTTAATACTCTTAAAAACTAAAGAAAACGTAATTTATGAAATTTTAAATAGAAAAAGTATATTGTAACATGGGAAATTTGTTTTCTATAAAATGTGTTTAAACATCCAAAAAGATAAAAATGGATACTTTGTACAGTTTCAGAGAAAGAAAATGTAGTTTTTATTTTCTTGTTTTTACTCAAAACCTTGAAATCAATAGAAAATTATTAAAAAAGCGACTTTTGGTGTAAAATCTTTTTTTTTTTTTTTTTGTAAAAGAGATGGTTTTCCTTTAAAAGTAGGAAATCTCCGAAAAACATTGAAAAAAGAGTCATTTATGCTGTTTTAGAGAAAAAAAATATATTGTCGTAAAATATGGATAAAAGCATAAAAATGGGTAATTTGTGATATTTTTGAGAAATAAAGTATTGTCGAGAAAAAGAATGTTTTTTTTTTGGTTTACTTCCACCATCAAATGAAGTAATGAAAAAAACCGTGAAAAAGTCACTTTTAACGGAAAATTTTCTTCTTTATTCAAATTACATATATTATACGTGTAAAAAGGGGTTATGTTTAAAATGCCGTTAATACTCCTAAAAACGGAAAAACACGTTATTTATGATTTTTTTCAGAAAAAAAGTATATTGTGGCAATTTTCAGTGTTTTTTGTTTTTTTTTATGAAAACAATGAAATATGCTGAAAATCATCGAAAAATTCACTTTTTCGGGGAAAATAAACTTTTTTTGTGAAATGGCATATATTCCTTTTTTTCTGAACTAACATAAAAATGGTCTTTCTTAGATGAAATGTTAATTCTCCAATAGACGCTGGAAACCGGATAATTTATGTTATTTTGAGATAAAAAAAATGAACTGCCATGAAATATTAATATATTTGTTGCTTTTTCCTTCATTTTCACTCAAAACATGGAAATGAAAAGAAAAAACACTGAAAAATCCTTTTTCTTAAATTAATATATATTTTTTTCATTGAAATTGCTTGTATTACATTTTATGTAACATGAATAAGGGATTTTTTTTCCAAATATTTTTAAAACCAATAAAAAGGTTTAAATAGGGTAGTTTATGTAACTTTAAAGAGAAAAACAATACGATATAGCGTATTTTACATGTTTTTTAATTAACACATGGAAATTCAAAGAAAATTACTGAAAAACTCACTTTTGGAGGTAAAAAAATACTTTATCTTCTAAGGGAAAATGTATTTGTCATAAAATTATTTTAAAACCCTTAAAAACGTTGAAAAATGGATAATTTAAATCGCATATGTTATTCTTGTATAAGAGGGTTTTATGTAAAAAACCGTTAATACTCGTAAAAACTGAAGAAAACGTATTTTATGAAATTTTTGATAGAAAAAGTATATTGTAACATGAAAAAGTTGTTTTCTACAAAATGTGTTTAAACGTCCAAAAAGGTTAAAAATGGATACTTTGTATAGTTTCAGAGGAAGAAAATGTATATAGTGTTTATTTTCTTGTTTTTAATCAAAACATTGAAATACATAGAAAATTATTAAATAAGTGACTTTTGGTGTAAAATCATATCTTTCTTCGTAAAAGAGATGGTTTTCCTTTAAAATTAGTAAATTTCCGAAAAAAAAACATTGAAAAAAGGGTCATTTATACAGTTTTAGAGAAAAAAAATTATATTGTCGTAAAATAAGGATAAAAACATAAAAATAGGTAATTTGTGCAATTTTAGAGAAAAAAAGTATTGTCGGTAAAAAGAATGTATTTTTTTGTTTTTCTTCCACCAACAAATTAAAAAAAAAAAAAAAAACTTTGAAAAAGTCACTTTTTAGGCAGAATTTTCTTCTTTATACAAATATCATATAATATACTTGTAAAATGGGGTTTTGTTTAAAATGCCGTTAAAATTCCTAAAAACATTGAAAAACACGTCATTTATGTTTTTTTTTTTCAGAAAAAAAAATATATTGTGGCAATATTCAATGATTTTTGTTTATTTTTTCATGAAAACAATGAAATAAGCAGATAATAATCGAAAAATTCGGTTTTTCGGTGAAAGGAAACTTTTCGTAAAATGGTATATATTTCTTTTTTCTGAACTGAAATAAAAATGGTCTTTCTTAGATTAGATGTTAATTCTTAAAGAAACGCTGGAAACGGGATAATTTATGCAATCTTGAGAGAAAAAAATGAAATGCCATGAAAAGTTCATATATTTGTTGTTTTTTCCTTCATTTTCACTCAAAACATGAAAATGAAAAGACAAAACACTGAAAAATCCTTTTTCTTAAAGAAATATATATATTTTTTTTCATTGAAATTGCTTGTATTACATTTTATGTAACATGAAAAAGAGATTTTTTTCAAAATATTGTTAAAACTAATAAAAAGGTTTAAATAGGGTAGTTTAAAGAGAAAAAAAATACGATATAGCGTATTTTTCATGTTTTTAATTAAAACATGGAAATTCAAGGAAAATTACTAAAACACTAACTTCTGGAGGTAAAAACATACTTTATTTTCTAAGGAAAGATGGATTTGTCATAAAATTATTGTAAAACCTTTAAAAACGTTGAAAAATGGATAATTTAAATCGCATATGCTTTACTTGTAAAAGGGGGTTTTATGTAAAATGCCGTTAATACTCTTAAAAACTTAAAAAAGCCTAATTTATGAAATTTTAGATAGAAAAAGTATAT
>JAHFWG010000304.1:28829-42093 GCA_020233015.1 Callinectes sapidus | reverse complement strand
GAGAGAGAGAATGTAATTAGAGAGAGGGAGTGAGTGAGCGAGAAGAGTGAGTGAGGGGGAGTAAGAAGAGAGGGATTAGGATAAGCAATAATCCACCAGAATCGACCTTCGCTATTGTTTTCACGTGTGTGTGTGTGTGTGTGTGTGTGTGTGTGTGTGTGTGTGTGTGTTAAAAGAGAGAGAGAGAGAGAGAGAGAGAGAGAGAGAGAGAGAGAGAGAGAGAGAGAGAGAGAGAGAGAGAGAGAGAGAGAGAGAGAGAGAGATCCTCTCAAGTTACCTAAAAGATTCACTGCTTCTTAAACAACACCAACAAAAATAGTAAAATATCCCATGCTAATGAACTGAAAATACAAGTATTGCTCATTTTATTCCATGAAATATTAAAAATTCGTTCATAGAATTTAGTATTTTTCTAAACATTCATTATCACTTTCCCTCTCGAGTGATATTCGCCACTTAATTGCAAGTAAACCTTTAATGGCATTTTTAGTGATTGGCCATAGAAAAAAAAAAAAAAAAAAAGCACGCGTGAAATAAGCTTCTTTTCAGTGTCTGATGCAGTCATTCACTGAGCACCGAAGGCGAGACCCACTCACAGTAAGTTCCTCGCCTAAGTGTACGAACATATCACTCCTAATGGATGAAGGATACTTGTGGCCTCTATTGCTATGTAAATTATGCAAATTGTGTGGAAGGCAATTATGCTAATCCACAGCTCACCGTACAAAGGAAAAGTCGAATTAAGAATGAATATATTACATAAGCATGACCACAGTAAGGACAGCTGGTAGACGCCGGAGATGATGCTTTATGTACACATACAATGACAGCGGCTGTTGCATACATTCTTTGATTTACACACACACACACACACACACACACACACACACACACACACACACACACACACACACACACACACACACACACACTATACTTATTTTTCATTATTTCTCATCTGTTTATGATGTGGCGGCTCACTGACTGTACTAATCCTTTTAACATGTTGAAAAAGTTGTTTTTTACCATTTTCTTTATCCTCTTTTGCATTGGCACATTTCATAAGTTATGCATTAGATGCGTTATTTTTCACTTTTAATTCAGTATAGGCAGGGGTGGACTTACCATTAGGTAGTTGTCTCGGGCCCCAAATTCCTGAGGGCGCATAAAACTGCTCTTACACTTTTGGTTAACATAATTATTATTGCTTTGTTGTTTTGTTTGTTGTCTTCTCATTTCAGAGGGTCCCATTCTTGCCTTTGCCTTGGGTCCCAAATTTTCTAAATCCGCCGCTGGATATAGGCCACACACCTTACAATGCTTAGATCATACCTAGAAGACGCTCATCTAGCGTGGTTTCCCTTAAAATAATGCTTTGTTTCCGTTTTCTCTTATGCCGTATTGACTCGGATGGAGCATCTGGTGTCATCGTCTGCTACAGTCAGCTGTTTCTGTTTATAGGAGGTGGAGGAGGAGTTCACGCCGGGTGAAGGTGACGGAAGGCGAGGATGAGGAGGTGGAAGCACAAGTTCAGTGTGGTGTTATAGGTGAGTACTCACACGAAGAGGACTCAACAGTTGTAGTAGGTCTTGGTGATGGTAAAACATGAGTAGGTCATCATTGCCAACATATGGTAAGAAGGGAAACCAAGAAAGGCAGCTGCTCGTCCAAGTGTTGGTGTTGAGCAGTAACCACTCAATCGCTCATTAATCTGTCATTGATGAATAAAGCCTAAATATCAAATATCTCTAGCCTCCTGTGTCGTAATCATTCAAACAGCCGACATCATCGCCTCATGAGGGAAAATTGATTGTGTTTGTTCTGTGAGGACTGTCCTCGCTGGTGATGTACTGGAGGTTACGTATCAAGCTGAACACTGCCACTGAGACAGCTATGTGACATTATTGTATGCAAAAAAAAAAAATGTAAGAAAATGTGTGTGTGTGTGTGTGTGTGTGTGTGTGTGTGTGTGTGTGTTATTTCATTATAACAAACACCAGAAATCCATTGTACCTAAAATATGAATTATTCATATGTGGTGGTAAGAGCATATTCACCCAGTGATGTTGTCAAGTATGACTAAGTCTTAATCGCAGTTGTCACTCCCTGTCTGATGAGAGGTGGCGTGATTTTGAAACAGCTGACATTGTACGGTGTCAGTCAGTCCCTTGCTGTGCTCACCCAAATTGTCTTTTCTGCCATTAGCCAGGAAGGGTTGCATCCCTCCTCCCGTTCTTGAAAGAAGTGTGTGTGTGTGTGTGTGTGTGTGAGCGCGCGCATATACTAGTAAGGTTGTAAACTCGTGAGACTGAAATTGATTATATTGTGTACTAACACCATAAAGTTCAACGTACATTTACGAAAACTAATGATTTGATTAAATGATTACATCAATGTATGGATGATACTGTTTATTTATGTATTGTTTTAATGTTGTGCTGATGAGCATTTTTGTTCCCTGTCAGGATGGTGGGGCTGCGGCCCCCTGAAAGACTGGAGGCATGGGCACTTTCCGCCTGGCTACAAGCTCTCAACACAGCCGCAGGGCGAGGGAAGGGGGTGAGCGCCCCCCTAAAGGCACCTCCAGCTCTGCTGTCAGCTGCTTTGAGTCAGGCAGCCGTAGGATTGCGAGAGACGGTAGTGGCGCGCCTGGCAGTGGCGGCCGTCACTGCTGGAGTTAGTCGGCTTGATGTTCATCTAGAGCATCCGACTTTGGTGCAAACTCTACTGGAGGCCCTGCACGCCCACCCCGAGCACCTCACCTCCCTTACGCTCACCTTGGGCCCTCGCACCTCGCTAGATGGTCTGCTGAGTGAGGCGATGTGCTACATGACTTGCCTCACCTCGCTTGTTATAACTCCCGCCGCTACAGATGCCCACTTGGCTGCTCTTGCTCAAGCTGCTCCACCACTCGGTACCCTGGATGTGTCATACTGCACCGCCGTCAGTGACAAAGGCGTGCGGGCCCTGCTAGGCCTGACAGATGATGCTCGGCCAGTGCGAGAGGTGGTTCTTAGTGTGGTTAAGGGTGAAGCTGAGCCTCCCGCCTCCACCCTCCATACTGTCAATCTTTGGGGCACGGGAGTCACTACTCTAGGATGTGTCTTGCTGCTGGCTACTTGTCCTGCCCTGACATCTCTTACGTGTCGCTGGTCTGGTGAGGCTCTAGACCTGTCTGTAAGAGCTGGACGGGAGACTCCCCTAAGCCTCACACAACTCATCCTTGCCGAATCTTCACTGCCACCGTTGGCTCCTGTGGCCGCCCTCTGTCCACACTTGAGTTCACTGGTGGCACGGCGTCCCTCTGATGCCCCAAACGTCGAGGAGATACTGAGTCAGATACCTTCCCTCACTTCCCTCACTTTAATGCAGTTTCTCCCACAGCAGGAGAATTGGCTGCCTGCCTCCCGAGCGCCATATCTCACACACCTTCATCTGTCTTTCCTGGAGCCACGTCCCGTCCACCTGGCTCACCTTGCAGCCACCTTCCCTTCTTTAACTCATCTTTTTCTGGATGGAGTGACACCCACGCTTCCCTACCCTCCTCCGCCTCCGCCCGCCTCCAAGATAGAAAGCTTTCGCTTGGTCACTCTGCCCATCATGAATCCTGACTTGGACGCAGAGGTGGTGGAGTGGGCGCTGGTGTGGGTGTCTGCGGCCTCTAGCATTGACCTTGGCTCCTGCAGACTTTTAACCGACGAGCATCTCACTCGAGCCATCGCGGCAGGTGCTCTGACCCAGGTAAATAAAAAAGACTTTCATATGGAATTTTGACCTCAAAACCTCAAAGAACATTACTTCAGGAAGAATACATTTATAGGTAGGGCTTAATGAGTTTTCTCAGAGAAAAGAACTTTGGTGCTTTCGATATGAAATCACTTCCGTATCAGCCTAATGAATTCTGTTCTTCCTCCTTGCTTCTACAACGGCTAAGGCAGAGGACGTGCGTCTGTCAGGAGCGCGTCAGATCACAGATGGCGCCATCATGGACCTGCTGACGGCGTGCCCGTACCTGCGTCGCCTCGCCCTCAAGATGTTGCCCAAGGAGCGTCTGGCCGAGTTGGAGTCCCTCAAGGTTACACTTCGCAGGCAAAATCTTGACCTTGAGCTGATCACTTATGGGTGGAAGTTTTGAACTCGCAGGGTACCCGGATCTCCAGCAGCAGTCAGTGTTCTTCCTCTGTCCACGAGGGAGAGGCGGAGCAGAGAAGGTCAGGCACCGAATGGAGGGCTTCGCACAATCATGTTCTATAGGTTAAGATTTTGCTGATGTTATTCAACATATTTTTGTGTATATCCTATATCTGTATCTCTATAAGGAGGTGCTGTTTGCGTATTAAAGGAAAAAAGATGTGTGTGTGTGTGTGTGTGTGTGTGTGTGTGTGTGTGTGTGTGTGTGTGTGTGTGTGTGTGTGTGTGTATGTATGAGGCTCTCTCTTCATACTAAGACACAGAAGCCGAGCATAAGCAACAAGATGAAATGTTCAGGTGCCATCTTTATGAACGTTCCTTCAGTGTATTGTTTTACAAAATACATGAGTTATTTTCTACCAAATCATGTGTGCCTTCCCACCCAGTGATCCACGCCACCCATATATGGAGGGGAGGGAGGGCTATGATGATAATGACTAAATGTACAATTTATCCATAGTATAACTCTTCAAATCATGGATGTCATTAGTGGAGACATCAATACATCAATCCTTTACCCATTCGCCTCGATATGCACTAAAGCACAAAATTAAAGGCAATGTATGAATCTTTATAAGCATCGACAAGAAAAGACAAGAATAATATGTTTTGCATTTTCTAGCTAATACAATGTTTGCAAGTGGCTGTAAAAAAAAAAAAAAAAAATTCTTACGGCCGGTTTCTTAAACATTCGGGAGACAAGCCTCCGAACCGTCCTCCGAAAGATCGGGCACCGAATCCCGAAGGGGCCATGCAATAGGGGAGGGGGGCAGAGAGAGAGAGAGAGAGAGAGAGAGAGAGAGAGAGAGAGAGAGAGAGAGAGAGAGAGAGAGAGAGAGAGAGAGGGTGTGAAGAAGGGGGTTAACGTAACTGTGGTGGTGTCAGAAGTAGCGGGATATTTATTTGATGGTGCCAAGTGACTAGCCGAGTGTTGTACGTAGTGGCAGCAGAATGGACTGATTACTGACTTGTTCAACAATTTTAAACTCTCTCTCTCTCTCTCTCTCTCTCTCTCTCTCTCTCTCTCTCTCTCTCTCTCTCTCTCTCTCTGTGTGTGTGTGTGTGTGTGTGTTTGTGTGTGTAGAGGGAGAGAGAGAGAAAAAAAGAATGTGTTTAGCTGATATATCTAGAATGAAAGCTAGTGATGGTGGCAGTTGTTGCTATAATGGTCCAATTAGTCTAACTTCCCATGTGATCGTTTAGTGTGCGTGAGGCGAAATGGGAGACTGCTGCATGTGGACTGGACAGTATTCTGAAACACTGCGCCGCATACCTGATACTCAAAAAAACCTGCTGAGTGAATTTCAAGGGTGCTCTTTTTTATGACCACTTAAAGATCGACAAGGTATTTTCCTTTTAACAAAATAAATACAAGTAATAATCCGTCCAGTACCCTCTGTGACCTTTGAAGACAGTCCACATAGAGAGTAAAGCGTTTCAGATACAGGTCTGGTATTCTCAAACACCTCCATGCTTCACTTCCACTGTTTCTAAAGGCTTTACCCAAATTGGCAAGCGTTTCTAAGATGTCTTTTTTAAGGTTATGGAAGCAGAGTGACAAGATTTCCACATTATCAACTGGAGAAACACCTTTGAAAACCTCGCTATTTATATATGTGGGGTTTGAAAATAGTCATGGTGAGAGAGCAAAGTGTTTCTGAATACCGACCTAGGTGACCCTTATATCTCACCTTCCCTCGATCACTCTCTCCCTCCTGCCTTGTCTAATATAAGAGAATAATTGGGAAGCTGGAAGAGTTTCAATAGCTATGTACGACATCTCGTATAATCATTTAGCCACTATCATTTCTAACAGTCTAGCATTATAGTTTCCTACTCTTCACACTAGCCAATCGATATGGGTGGTGATTTTTTTCTCGTGGTAAATGAATACAAAATCTTTTCTTTATCACATGCACATTGCACACATATCTATCAGTACTCTTATATATTCATCACCCGTGTTTCCATAAATAACATATGTACATTAATGATTTACGTACATTTATCGTCTAATTATCCGTGGCTTAACTAGGTACCTAATGAGACAATTCGTATCTCACCCATTTGGTATCTCTTAATCAGTTTCTAGTACCTATACCAGCAAATTCTCCACAAATCACAAATATCTGTTAATGAGCCTTTTATGTGTGTGTGTGTGTGTGTGTGTGTGTGTGTGTGTGTGTGTGTGTGTGTGTGTGTGTGTGTGTGTGTGCGTATCTATCACCAAATTTTCCATGATAAACAACTGCCTAGCGCATTCATGCCTCTCTACCTATCAGCCTTATCTATAAGCTAATTTTCCATGCCTGACAATTGCTTATATTCCTGTTTGTCCATCAATCAGTATAGTGCATCACCGAATTTTCCATGGTTATTAATTGGCTCTTTTATTCTTGTCCGTCCATTAAACAGTATGTATTTCGCATTTACCTATTTTTCCATGGCCACGTTAAAATACCTGTCCACCCCATTCATGTAACCTATCGCGCTGTGTGCCATTTACCCTGTCCCTGCCCTCTTTAATTACAGAGGCACAGCAATGATGAGCTTGTCCTCAAGATTTTTCCTCCTTTTCATGATGTAGAAATCTCATTCACTTGTCTCTAAGACTCTGTAGAATGATACTTTTTTTTCTTTTTTTTTTTCATATTTGAAAAGGCTGGGGAAATGATCAGTCGGTTTCTCATTTTTCTTCCATTGATAATGCAGAGTTCTTGTTGAGCTACTTTGTTCTAGAATCATCGAAACATCTCGAAAAGTCTAACCAACCCCTAAGTACTTTGATCACCAACATGGGCGAAAACTTGTTAAATTACTATCATTTCATCAATTTGACAGTTGAAGTAAGATTGACGTTTGTAGGTACAAATTATTATTATTATTATTATTATTATTATTATTATTATTATTATTATTATTATTATTATTATTATTATTATTATTATTATTATCATTATTATTATTATTATTATGAGAGAGAGCGAGAGAGCGAGAGAGCGAGAGAGAGAGAGGGGGAGGGGGTGAGTCAAGTGATTAGCGATAGTTACACCTTAATAATAACCAAAACGTATATTTCAATATAGTTGAAATTATTCACTTCATTAAGTCATTACCGGGAGCAAAACAAATAACTTTTTTTTCAGTTAGTCATCCATCACCTATCAAATATTTATCTCCCTGTGATACCTGAGTTGGCAACTAGTAAAGATGGGGTAGGTGACGGGAGGGAGGGGTAGTGGAGGGTCGAGGAAGGGTTGGACGGAAGGAGCAACCGAGCAAGCGTGGCAAGACAGTAGTAGTGAAGGTCCTACGGAGAGCCTTACAGCGTTCCTGTGGGCCGGTCCTACGTACTCGCCTCCTCAGCAGTGCAGCGAGTCCTGCGGTAAGACGTCATGTTAGATTGGAATTCTAATGGCAACATATTTTGGGCGCTATGACCACCAGTGCTGTCCTAATATCCGATTAGGTCATAGTGAATCGCAAACAACATTATACGTTCCGATCATCGTTAGGCTGTCTGGTTTTACTACGGTATAGTGCTCTGATAAAGCTGTCTTGGAGTGGAAGTGTATATGCAGGTAATATGAACAAGAACGTCTCTCGCCCTTACTACTACTATATTTGAATGTACATACCAGGCAATGTAGGTTCACGGTAGTGCACTAACCATCGTATTGGAGAAATGGTACGTATTATATACAACGCAGTGTGTTTAACGAGTGGGTAGATCTTTTAAACTACAGCATTTATTTATTTATTTATTTATCCATTTATTTATTCATTTATTTTTGCATTTTTTTTTTTATTATTCTAACTAGGATATTTAATTCTTCCGCAGCACACTAATCACAGTAATAGGAGAGGGATGCATGATTATCTACAGCTGTGATTTGTTAAAGCAGATATTTAGTCAATTGTTCTTAACCTTACTTGAATTTCCATTCACCGTTCCCATATTATATTCGTTGCAGGAATTTGAAACTACGTTCTGTGGTTTCACCGCCATACTCTTATCAAAGTATTAAAGGAATTGCAGTAATGAAGTGTGTACAGGTTATTAGTAGACTTGGTGTGTAGCGCGTGTAAACTGTAGGATGAAGTGACGTATGGTGAGATGGGGTGAGGTAAAGTACATGGGATGTGGAATTAGATCTGGCGCGATGACGGGACGAATGATATTGCGGTTGCTTTTGTGGTGGGGGAAATCTGTTTGATGGCCGAGTGGTGGTGGTGAGATGGTGTGGAGTGTGCTGGTGGTTGCGAAGTTGATAAATTTGAAGTGATAAGGTTAGTGGTAGTGATGTATTTTGGGGAGAGTTTGTGGTTAATTGGTTTGAATGGAGCTGTAGTGTTAGTGGTAGTTTGAAACGGTTATAATGTGGTGGATTGGGTTTAGTGAAATGACAATGATAGTTATGTGCTTTAATGATGGTTGGCTGGTTCATCAAGTGAGCACATGGTGGTGGTGGATGGGGGTAAGTGAAGATATATTATGCGAAGTGATGTTGGTGGAGGAGGATTCAGATGAGTGAGGTGGTTTCATCGCGGTGGTGTTTGGGACGAGAAGCGGTGTGTACAACGTGGTGTGGTCGTTGGCGGCGGTGTTTGGGCTGCAGTAATTTTCCTATAGACTCGATTCATACGTTTGGTTGTCACCTAAACCGAAAATGTATGTGTAATGTTTTGTAATAGATTAGGACTGACTCCTTGTTTATGGATACTGAAAAGGATGTCTTAAGGCGCGATTCCACCGAGGCAACATTTTGGCAACATGTGGCACCAGTTCAACAGGAGGCAGCATGTAGCATACGACTGTGTGGCATGCGACAGGTGGCAACATGTTGACGTGTAGCCTGACGCATGCCACAAGACTGTGTTAGCCTGTTGCTTTGTGTTGAACGCCTTACCACCAGTCACGGTAAAGAGTGAATGTTGAAAGCAACAAAATGAATTGGTCCCCGCGAAAAAAAACCGACTTTTTAAAAAATTATAGAAAACTTGCAGTCCTGTAGGATATACGCTTGGAAGAATACAAAAATAATCAAGCAAAACTAGATGCACTGCAGGGATTAGCCGAAATATATGATTGTGACATGGCGATGGTGAAGATAAAGAATTTGCGTACTGCTTTTCGCCGTGATACGGGTATTGCGTCATGCAACATGTTACCTGTGTTGCCTCGGTAGAATCGCTCCTTCAAGAACTAAAACCAATGCGAGAATCCGCAAAACTCACGAGAGTGACCTGTAATCGTTTATAAACCTTCGGGATCGCACCTGATACAATCTTGCATTTTCTCTTCATCCTATGCTGTTAAGTTATAGACTGGTCTTAATGAAAAAATGGCCGTAGAAAGTAGATATGGTCTTGAGATTAGTGGCTGTAATTACAAATATGTTCAGGTGTCCCATTACTGTGAGAGGATTCGGTGGATGCTTCACATTCTCATGTGTGCGATATCAACTGACGGGCGTCATCGAGGGTGGGCATAATAAATTCTTGTTAAATCAAACGCACCCTGCGATGTGCTGATATAACTGTACAGCATGACCGAGTCTCACCTTGTGCATATCTGTAGGTGAACTTCTTGCTCCTTACTCGGTGACCAGTGACTCGTAAATTTTGAACTAGTATATACTTTTGTAAATGTCAACACTGGTGAAGTTACTGTTGTTGAGATTTTGAATAGGTAAATTATTATGCTAACTATTTAGTTCAGATAGATTACATTCCAGAAGATTTTGACGATTTTATAGGAAATGTGGTGATTTTGAGAATGGGATGTGGGAGTGAATGTAATGAATGTGCATTCCATTGCCTTGGTGTTAGTCCTAACTTTGCCGTAGCTTAGTTAGTATTGCACAACACTTTCTTGGACTTGTGTGCTCATCTATGACTGGTGTATTTTTGTAGTCTTAACTTTCCTCGTAATTTCTTAAATGGGCAACAATATTGTGGCAGATGCTGGTGGTTCTGGCCGTGCTGTGGGTGGCTGCCCAGTGGGGATGCGAGGTCACCGCTGACCAGCCTCCCTATGCTTGCCATCCTGAAAGCTGGTGTGTCCCTGCCAAACATTGTGCACAAGAAGTGACAGCTGTTGCTGCCTCTGGCACAACCAATCTCTCTGATGATCTTTCTTATGCTGATTACAAGGTGGGTTTGTATAGTTATTTTATGTTGTGTAGATTGTCTTGAAACAAACTTTTACCTTAAACAAAATCTGACATTTAATGAAGAGTGGCTTGGATAGCAGATCTTAGAACAGTGGTTTAAACTAATCTTTGGCTATGACTCAAAATCCTGTCTAGTTTAACTATGGCAACCTACATACCTCCATAAATCTTCACTTGAAATATGAATTATATTTTTAAGACAGTAGATGAATACATCCTTTCTAACCTTTATGAAATGTTGTTTTCTCTAATTTATATATTAATTTGCCTCTCCCATCTCCTCAGTATGTGTGTGGCTTGACATTGGACACGGATGGGTATGGGTGTTGCCGACACCAGTCTGGCTTGCCAAGACCCTTCACTCCGTCGCCAGTCCAGTGGTACTACAGGGATGAGGTAAGTGACCAGTCAGTGCTCTTAGATGCTTGCTAATTCTCTCCTTAGTCCTTATTATAGTTTCTTATTAAAGTTCAAATGTTATAGGTGTGCATGAGTTTTATTTCTACCACTACCATGGCAAATAGAAGTAAGGTCATGTGTAGATTAGGTACTGTAGTTTGCTGATTATATCTGCAGCCTTTGATAATGTCACTGTTATAATAATCCTAATGAGGAAACCTTTCAGATTGGGGAGGGATAGGGATGGGAGAGAAAAAATGCAGGCTGGAAATAACCATTATTGTCATCCAGAAGCTGCCAGTAATGAAGAACACCAAAACCACACAATGATTTTGAGAGAAAACTAATGCATATCAAACAAGTTGCTGGAGATTTAGCATAGCATTCTGAATTAAACAACTTTTTGGCAGAACTCCTACTGTGGAACCATTGCCCATGCGAGTATTCCTGTGGCCTGGTTATGGTACAGAGGAGGAGGATCCCAAGGAGGACATATTTCCAACTGAGCCATTCACTGGTGCTCCCTATGCTGCCCCTGGTGGCTGTTTCCACCCCATCTGCCCCAGAGGAAGTGTGTGCATGCCTTCCTATGAATGTCCATCCCGCGGCATCCATTACATCAAGGACATGGCCTGTACCAGACTGAAGGTCCGTACCAGGATAATAGATGGATGGCCAATGCAGTGCATGTACTTCATTGTTGTATATAGGGGTTGAGTAAGGCCCACCCAGCCACTCCTTAACTTTAATTACGCTTCTTGTTTTATCACGCATACCTCTAATCAAAATCTGTATTGCTGCTGTTTTATTGCGGTGTCATTTAACCAGTTTTCTCTGCAGTTCTTGTGCGGTGTATCATTGGGGACAGAGGGTTGGCTGTGCTGCTCCCTTCACTTCATTAAGAATGCCTTGAGCCTCGTGCGACAAGCTCCCCCACCATCTAGCAATGGATGACCATGGTGAGTGTGAACCGATTGGCTTGTACATGTTGAGACAAAAAGCAGGAAGCAATAAAGGTTTTGTATGTTAAAATCTACACACATGCATTCCAAATACTGAATTGAACAATTACAGCCACTTTGAAACCGAATCATTAACCTGGAAAAATTACTGAATAGCCTGTCATCATTATGGGCATACATTATTGTGATGTCTACCTGTGGCAAGAATAAATATAAAGTATGATTGAATCCAAAAGGATTAACAACCATCTAGAGTTATTACACTCTCCTCCTCTTCACCTCCAATAGCTCATTCTGATAATTTAAATGTGCAAGGATGAATATAAAACAAAACCCATTTTCCATCACACCAGAGTATTTTATATCTGATCTCCTTCTGTTACTTCAAGCCCTATCACTATCCAGAGTTCACATCTCTCTCCTCTTCCCTTTCATTAGATTATGCCTCATTATCAGTGAATGAATAAGTATGAAAAAAAAACCAGGGTTAGTACTTTCCTCCCCAACCAGAGCTGTGTATCTCCTCTTCCTCTTACATTTAATAGGATTAACATTTTATCAATCTTGACCAGAGTTGCTGATAAAGATAAACTTTGATATCCAAAAATCAAAGCCACACAATGGTGCAGATGTCAGCCACTACAGCAGGGTACCTTATGCTGCTGTGCCTCCATCCCCACAGCAACAAACCCTCCATCTGCCTGACTATTATGAGGGTAAGTGATAGGAGTGGATGAGTCATGTATATGTGGAGGCTGGGAATGTGTAACTGCTGCATAGGTGGGTGTTAGACGTGCATCTGGGAGGCTAGGATTTGATTGGCCAGATGTTAGTGAGTGCTGGGGATAGGAAGGTAGGCTGGGAGTATGTGAGTTTAGCTAACAGATAGGGAGGCATTTGTATGTGGGTGTATGATGACTAACATGTTAGTGTGTGTTGTGTAGAGATGTTATGGTGGAAGGGAGGAGTGAAGTGCATTATGAGTAAGGAATGATGGGCATGTAGAATGATTGAGATGGAAGGCAAACAATGAGCTGATGGAATGGTTGTTTTTGGTCTGTGTGATATGATGTGTGAGCTGGTAGGATGGCATTTTGTGGGTTGTATGGTTGTCTTAATCTTCCCACAGAGGACTTTGCCAATGATGTGGAGGAGTACTTGCAGAAGAGGGAAGAGCAGGACCCTCACATACAGCGGCACAAGAGGGATACGAGTGAGTTATTTTGTTAATATTGAAGGATAAAAAAGTTAGGCATTTTTACCTGGTCTAGTAAAAAGTATTACCTTGTCTGGTCAGAAAATATAGCTAAAAGTTTAATTCCTAATGCCAGCTCTCATTCTTTAGACTCCACCTATGACCAGGAGGATGAAGAGGTGAACTACCACATTGTTGGGGCAGCAGATCATGAGAACCGTGAGTGTGTGGTAGAAAGGGACATTCCTTTCAACTCGTATTGTTCATTCAGATTCACTAACACGATTTTTTAATGAGTGGCACTGGGCAAGGGCAAAAAATATTGCAATAGGAAAAGAAGG
>JAHFWG010000209.1:46435-64955 GCA_020233015.1 Callinectes sapidus | reverse complement strand
CCTCCTCCAACCACTACTACGTCTTGTACTAGTATACCACCACCACCACCACCACCACCACCACCGGAACTAGTCATAAGAGAACCAACACCGCATAACCTTCTACACACTACACTCCTCAACACAACATAAAAACAAAAAACACACACACACACACCAACATTTCCACCATTTAACATTAACTCAACCGAGACAACGAATGATACCAACAAAACACCTAACCACCCCCCCTC
This sequence comes from Callinectes sapidus, assembly GCA_020233015.1. Lineage (NCBI taxonomy): Eukaryota > Metazoa > Arthropoda > Malacostraca > Decapoda > Portunidae > Callinectes > Callinectes sapidus. The sequence goes on along the minus strand of JAHFWG010000209.1, from coordinate 64,722 downwards.
CCCTCCCCCCCGCCCCTCCCCTCCCCTCGCCCCTCAACAAGCAAGCCACCATCACTCATACCACCACTATCATCATCATCATCATCATTAATGCCGCCAGAAGCTAAAACCACCATTACTTCATCTTCCCCAGCTGTTCTTCCGCTCCCTGAAGACCAAGGGAGAAGACTCCTGGTGGGGGTGCTTCCTGCCAGGCCGTTTTTGGGGGGAGTCAGGTTAGTCAGGGCGCAGGGAAGCAAGGTGAGGAGGAGGAACTGGGAGACGTGAGGGGGGAGAGGAGGAGGAAGAGGAGGAGGAGGCAGGGAAAGGAAGTGCTGGGGTAGGCGACATGGAAAGTTGATGTGGAGGGGAGAGAGAGGGAGAGGGAGAGAGGATCGGGTTTGGAAAGGAGGAATGGGGGAATGGGGAGAGAAGGTTATGTGAAGGTCCTCTGTGGTACTGGAGGGTGTGGGTATAAGGGAGGAGGAGGAGGAGGAGGAGGAGAATAGTAGTAGTGCAGCGTAGAAGAAAGATAAGATGGATAATAATAATGAGGCGAAGAATGAAAACAAGGTAAGGAAAGAAAAAAAATATGACAAATAACAGGAGATAGAGAGAATACAATGAAAATAGAAAGAGAGAACAAAAAACACGGGACAATGTAAAGAAAGCATAGAAAAATAACTACTGAAAGAAAAACGGAGAAGGAAAAAAAATAAAGAAAAATTATCGAGGGTAGATAGGAAGATAGGCACAAGAAAGGGAAAGGTAGAGAGGCAAGAAGGAACAAGGAGTAGGAGCAGGTAGGGTTCCTAGAGGAGTGGGGAGGGGGGGGGAGGGGTAGTTGGTAGGTCAAGGCTTACCTCAATCTGCCTTTGCCGTTTGCTGCTACAACCATTACCCACAGACCCAGTGCTGCCCTACCCTACCCTGCCCTGCCCTGCCCTTCCTTGCCCTACTCCAGCCTGCTTTGCCCTGCCCTTCCTTACTCTTTTTTCTCCTCGTCTCCTTTTCTGTCTCCATTTTCCTCCTTCTTCATCCTTGTTTGGTCGTGTGACAGGTGTCTTTTATTATTTGTTCTTTCTTTGTTTTTATTCTTGGGATTTTTTTCTTTTGTTGTTTTACTCATTTCGTTCTTTTGTTTCTTCTTTTTTCTTCGTCTCATTTTCTTATCCGTCGTTGTTTTTTTTTCTTTTCTGTTTCTTTTCTTCCTTTTTGGTGTCCTTTTTCCTGTCGTCTTTAGTAATGCTTTTTCCCCCCCTCCTCTTCCTCTATGTTTTCGTTATCCTCTTCTTCATCACCTCGTCTTCTTTCTTTCTTTTTTTGTCGTTGTTGTCGCCGTCATGTTTTTCTTTCCTGTTCCTTTTCTTCCTCTTTGGTGTCATTTTTCTTGTCATCAGCACTGCCTCTCTTTTTCTCCTCCTCCTCCTCCTCCTCGTCGTCGTTCTCTTCCTCCATGTTTTCGTTTTCCTCTTCATCACCACCTCGTCATCCACCCAGACAAGGCCATTAACAAAACATGGCCCAACAACTACGTGTCAGAATTCGGAACTTCAGATTATGAGGTTTCCCGCGCAAAAAGCAACACGCCGCGGCACACAAAAACAGCCGAAGGAGCAATCTGTCACGTCAGCGGTAGGTTTTCAGTCATTTATAACAAACAGGAGGGCAACCGCACTTGTTACTGTTGCGAACATGACGTGAGCACTTGAACGAGATCTCGGACAAGATGGAAACGCGCTTATCGTTATTCATATTCGCTAAGAGGAGGTGGTTAGCGTGTTTATCAAGGCCGCTGAGAATACCATGGCGGTACCGCGTTGTACGAAGTCGCGATGAAGGAGTGTTGTTTATAGAAAAATAGCGAACAAGACATAACCGCGTTTATCTAATTTGCGAAGAGGGCCGGTAACTAATATCAGGAAGTCACGTAGAAATCATATCACTTTTATCAGAGTAAAGATGATGATGCATATGCTAATATTGCATACATAAATCACTGGGACCTTTTCCCCACTGTTTTGGGTGTGATTAGACGATTTTGTTGACATTAGGAAAGGTCTGAAGGTTTAATGGTCAGAGTATGTACTGCTTCAATCTCCTCACGAGTTTCCGAAGCTGTATAAAAATCGACAAATAATAAGCAGAGTGAATATAAAAATGCGTCCTAGTACTGAAGGGGTTAAGGGTCTCATACTGAAGCCGCGGAGAACAAACAGCTGTACAGGTCACTCGTGCAGCATCCAGCTCCAGACTAAATATTTCACGACGTTATACATATAGTGAAAGGACATGGAATTATGAAGCAAAGGCTCGAAGTGAGGGATGTGTAATGCTTCGTGGCTGATTGATGTTCTAGTTAAAAGGAAATGATCTAGGGTACGTCAGTTTTTGGTGGTATAATGAGTTTTTATTATTGTGGTGTAAAAATCGTATTACTGTAAAGGAAGATGGTACCGGATACTTTTTTTTGTACTATTTTACGATTTATTGTTTATTATAGTAATGACGAAATGGTACAGTGATCGTACTGGACATTTAATCGTTTCTTTGCCATGGGCGCCTTTTGTCAATCTTCAGAGTAATGTATTGAATTGCTTGCGTGGAGACAAACACAAAGAAACAAGAAAAGAAAGAGGTTAATTTAATATTTACCAAGTTACAAGAGTACATTAAAAAGAAACCCTTGTAAATTCACTAAAAATCCTATGAACTTACTAAAATGTCACTAGACCAGTAGAAACATCCTTAGAAACCATTGTAAAGGTTTCTTCAATGTAAAAAAAAGATTATTGGGAAAGATTGGCCAGCACTGGGAAGGAGAATCGTAGTGAAACAAATGGTGATGGAAGTGCAAGGAGGATGGAAGATTTATGTGTGATTTCTGGTGACATTTTAATTTTAAGATTATTTATTATCGTGAACTAAAAACACCGTACTGTGAATCCATGACTATACGTGACTCGGCTTTGGACCAGTTGATGTACAGTGAAGGAGAATGGTACAGTGAAGTGGACAGTGACAAATTATTTCTAGTGACAATATATCACAAGGATGTTAATTGTTATTGTGAACTGGAAACATTTCGGCGCTCTCTAAAGTATAGGTAGGTGACTTGTCATTGAACCAAACGATGTATAGTGAAGGGAAATAGTATAGTGAAGTAAACAGTAGCGTCAAAATTATAAGGATAAACAAAGACGAGTTATAGTGGATTAAACAGGTACAGTGAATTCGTAACGACATGATATAGTGAAATTAACAGTGACGTAAATACTATACGAATGGACAGTCCTACAAAACCATTATAACGAATTAGAAATGAAACAACGGACATGAATTATAGTGAATTAAACAAGTACAATGATTCCGTAACTACAAAATAGAGTGAACTAAACAATAACGTAAATAGCGGGAATATAATCTAACAACGAATTAATAATGAAACAACGGTCATAAATTATAGTGAATTAAACAAATACAGTGATTCCGTAACTACATAATAGAGGGAAATAAACAATAACGTAAACAGATAGAGTAGAATCTAACAAAACTGCATTATAACGAATTCAATAAAATAGCCATCATGACCGGAACTTTAGACTTTAAGGGGACTGGCAAATTAGTGTTCTTTTTATTCTATTTTTCGTTAAGACCTTGGCAAGCCTCCCCCTCGTACACAAAATAGGGCACTTCCTTCTGAACACCGGCGGGAGGAACTGTTGACCCGGAGATAGAAAAGAGGAATATGAGGAGCGACAGAACATGATATACATACATAACATCATCACGGCTTCACCTCCATATACACACACGAGCATCGGGGAGAGTAGTGTACCCCAAAGCTAGGAAATAGAAACGAGGACATGAGGAACGAAAGAGAACTCACGGCTCATGACTCAAGAAGATTCAACCCCTTCAGTACTGGGACGCGTTTTCATACTTTTCTGTTCATTTGTCGATTTCTGTACAGCTTTGGGAACTCCTGTGGGGATTAAGATAGTAAAGACTCTAGTCATTAATCTTCTGACTTTCATAGACCCTTTCTAATGTCAGTAAAGTCGTCTAATCATACTAAAAAAAGCTCGAGGTAAAAATATGTCCGAGTACTGAAGGAGTTAAAAGGTTGTTGATTTTTGACAGCTTCGAAAACTCACGTGGGGATTAAAATAGTACAGAGTCTGGTCATTAACCTTCTGACTTCCATAGACCCTTCCTAATATCAATAAGATCGTCTATTCCTACTCAAAACTCGGGTAAAAAATGTGTCAGAGTACTGAAGGGGTTAAAAGGAACTTAACATTCATAACACCATCACCAACACATTTACACACGGTAATATAAGGAAATAATACATAGTGTCCACAAACTAACGGAATTAGAAACGTGGAACGGACGAAAAACTTGACATAAACAGACCTACATAACAACGACGAGGAGAATAAGCAGCAGTGTCCGCCCACAAACCTACAGGAGAATGTACTCATAACAAGACGTGAAACCTAACCGCGGCTCTCATCTAAGATATTGTTTCACTCCTCGCACTGCAAAAAACACGCGTCCGCCAAGATACAGTTAACATTTCAAGCTATCCTGGAACAACAACCAAATATTACCCAGGTATACTCAGCATAATTACGTCACGGCTCATGTTTCGAAACGTTTAATTCACTTTGGACTATTTTTTTAAAGATAGCGTGGATTAGTATGGTTCTTTTGGAGTAGAAGCTTTGATGAACTACCACTAGAGTCGTGTTGTCGTATCATTGCATTACTGTCTTTAGAGGTCTGGTTCACACTATGCATAATACTGATCAACCTATCATTACAGGCGTGGAAATAACTGAAAACCTCATCAACGGTCCGAGGGGAGATTGGACATCCACTCTGGATAACGGTTCCTAAGTGGGTGGGCTCTCAGATACCTCTCCATTTGGTTTGTCTTTTACCCAATAAATTCCCGTTAAAGCCCCAGATTGTATAAAAAAAAAAGACTTAATTAGAGGTTATTACTTATCACGGCGCTGAAAGGTGTGAGAATACATGTCTACATCGTTTCCTCTCGATACAGTAAGATAGACAAAGAAACCGCGCCAATATTTGTACCTGCTCGTCGCCGCGGTGTTGTCAGCCAGAAAATTCGGAAAATGAAACTGTCAAATGTGACTTTAGTGTTCAAATTTAGTGACAAGAAAGTGACGCGGAACATTCTCGATCTGTAAATGAAAGTGGCAAACGTAACCCAAGTATTCAGAACAAATTGATTTATAACTGAGAGTGGCAAGCGTGATTCAAGCTTTCACCAATGGCAATGAGGAGGTGATGCCGAATATTACCGATCTAGAAACCTCAGTGTCAGTTTTAAGTGAAGTTGTATAGACGATGCAAGACAGGTAAAGTTTGTAGCATATCGACAAATTAAGTCACGTGTTTAAATGACTCATGTTGGAATAATTTGTTTCTTATTTTCTCACGAGTTTCCCTGGATGAGCAGATTGGAAAAAAATACGATGATGTAATAAAAAAACACTAAAGTTTTTAATGATTTAATCTGATACAAACTAGACTCATATTGGATTGATGTAGATTTTTCCCACGATAGCTTCCGTTTCTTGGGTTAAATAGATAATAATAATAATAGTAATAATAGTAATAATAATAATAATAAAAATAAAGATGTAACAAAATGATTAATAAATGAAAAAAAACCTTCATGATTTAATAAGCTACAAACAAATAAACTCTTGGTACATTGGATTAATCTGCTTTATTTTTTCCCCACGATGACTTCCGCTCATTAGGTGGATAGTTCACAACAAACTAAAAGAAAAAAGAAAAAAAAGTAGGGTGGCGCAATATGTTCACCCGGATTTGGCAAAGGTGGTTCGAGCGGTGTGTGTGTGTGTGTGTGTGTGTGTGTGTGTGTGTGTGTGTGTGTGTGTGTGTGTGTGTGTCGGGTGACTACTAAACCATCTCCATTCACCGGAAGTGTATGATGCAGTGCAATACGCGATCACCCACCCACCCTGGCTTACTGGTCCAAGACAAAGGGGTGGTTCTTGTGTCGAGACCTGCCACCTGTGCACCCTGTGTACCTTAACGATCAATACTGCTTCCCGCCCACTTCAGCCACTTTTGAAACTGAAGTCATGGGTGTGTGCATTATAAGGATCAATACGCTTTCCTGCCCACTTCGCCCGACTTTTGAAGCTCACGCCAAGTCTAATGTCCCGATCCGCGGCCAGTGCTGGTGTGAGTGGCGGAGCACTTAGCATTAACGAGTACAATGTCGCTGAGAAGGATCGGGGCAAGGTTACCCAGCGGTTCTGAGTGGCGGATGGCTTTCAACTGGGACAAGTGTAGTGATGAATACACCGCGGCGCCGGGACCAGCAGGGAGTGACGCGCTTGGCGGACCGCTGTGGGCTGAGGACGCGGCGGTATATTACAGCGTCATCTACATATTATACCACATTTCGTTGGTTTTATTTTATTCTACATGCCCTTAACCCTTTCAGTACTTGGGCGTATTTTTGAGCTTGAGTTTTGGGTGTGATTAGATTTTTTGGACGTTAAGAGTGGTCTATGGAAGTTAGAAGATTAATAGCCAGAGTCTGTGCTATTTTAATCCCAACATGAATTTTTGAAGCTGTATGAAATGGCCAAGTAGTAAGCAGAATAAATATAAAAGCACGTCATGGTACTGAAGAAGCTAAGAGAATTTTCTTTTTTTTATCAAGTTAAGGTATGCAGTTTTCGATACCAACTAGTTATAAATATCATTAGAGAATTTTATCAAGCAAGGAATATTACTTTTCGCTATCAACTAATTATATATATCATCTAGTTACGTTTCCAGCACAGCAGTAGCTTGTCTGATAAGGAAGCTTGCTGAATGGAAACTGTTGTAGTGAATAAAATGAATAGAAACATAGCTTGATGAAGTTAGGGAAGATGTTGTAGTGAATAACCTGAATGAGTCGGTGAAGTTAGGAAGGAGTTGTAGTGAATAAGCTGAATGGAAACTTAACCCCTTCAGTACCGGGACGCGATTTTTATATTTATTCTGCTAATTATTCGGCTATTTTATACAACCCCAGAAACTCATGTGGGGATTAGAATTGTACAGACTGGCCATTGATCTCCTAACCTCCATAGACTCCCCCTAACGTCAATAAAATAGTCCAATCATACCCAAAACTCATATTAAAAGTGTCCCAATACTGAAGGGGTTAAGAAGGTGTGTTGTGGTGAATGTAGAATGAACCTTTTAGAACTGTATGCGAATGCAGTAGCTCGAAAATATGTTAGTCGTTCCCAGCACAAGACAAGGACACCTGGAGATAAATACAGGTGTTCAATGCTTTTTATTTGTACATTAACTTCACAGTATCGATTAGTGGAAGGTCTTTGAACTGAAAACTAACGTACCAACACACAATGGCGAGGCAAACAAAGACAAGACGCGAAACACCCAACCTCTGCTGGATTTTTTTCCTCCCCCCGTCCCTCCACCGCGTTGTCATTCACTGGAACGCGCCGCCACCGGAAGTAAAAAGTTCAAAAGTGATGAATTCATTAAGGAGGCTCCAGGCTAAATGGTGGTGAACGTTAGACGCCACGTAAAAACTCGCCACTTATGATGATTAGTGCTCTGCCACAGGAACGCGTCCACTTCAAGGTGTTCTGTTCCTATTGAGTTGTCTTGTCTTGTCCCTTCACTTCCAAGGCATGTGAAGAAGTCTGGGTTACTTATGGGTTACTTATCCGCTTTGTTTGTGACGGAAAAGTAAAGTAAAGAAAAGAAGAAAAAAAAATGATGTCACTTCTTATCGTATTGACTTGTTTTGTCCCTTCACTTCCGAGGCATGTGAAGAAGTCTGGGTTACTTATGGGTTACTTATCCGCTTTGTTTGTGACGGAAAAGTAAAGGAAAGAAAATAAAAAAATGATGTTACTTCTTCCTTTCTTCTTTTTGTATTGACTTGTCTGGTCCCTTCACTTCCGAGGCATGTGGGGAAGTCTGGGTTACTTATGGGTTACTTATCCTCTTTGTTTGTGACGGAAAAGTAAAGTAAAGAAAAGAAAAAAAAAAAAAATGATGTCACTTCTTATCGTATTGACTTGTCTTGTCCCTTCACTTCCAAGGCATGTGAAGAAGTCTGGGTTACTTATCCTCTTTGTTTGTGACGGAAAAGTAAAGTAAAGAAAAGAAAAAAATGATGTTACTTCTTTTCGTATTGACTTGTCTTGTCCCTTCACTTCCAAGGCATGTGAAGAAGTTTGGGTTATACTTATCCTCTTTGTTTGTGACGGAAAAGTGAAGAAAAGAAAAGAAAAAAATGATGTTACTTCTTCTTTCTCCTTTTTGTATTGACTTGTCTTGTTCCTTCACTTCTGAGGCATGTGGGGAAGTCTGGGTTATACTTATCCTCTTTGTTTGTGACGGAAAAGTGAAGAAAAAATAGTCAACTCTTCCTTCCTCCTCTTCGTATTATATTAACTAGGAATGCGTTCACTGCAAGCTGTTCTGTTCCTGTTGACTTGTCTTTTTCCTTTCACTTCCAAGGCGTGTGAAAGACGTCTGGGGTTACTTATCCTCTTTGTTTGTGATAGAGAAGAAGCAAAAAATGAAGTTACCTTTTCTTTTCTCTATGTATTAACTAGACCTCAAATTTCTCTTGGTGTTGGTTTAGCCTTAATTTCTGAAGCAAGTAAAGTCTACTTGATTAATCCTCGGTGTTGTAAAGTAGACAACAACACCTTCTCCCCTCCCCTCCCTCCCTCTCCCCCACCAAAAGAAGAAGAAAAACCAGCATCTTATTGTTAATTCTTAAGAAAATATCATCTTATTGTTAATTCTCAAGCATGTCAAGTCTACTTCATTTATCCACCTTTTTAAGTCTCCCCACAAAAATATGAAATAGATAATGATAACCGCACCCAAAATTAATAATAAATGAATACATAAATACACTACCAAAAATAAATACATAAATCTCCATAATATATCCACATTCATTCGTTTCAGTATGAGCTTAGCGTTACTGTGTGTCGCGTTAAGTTACACCTTTACATATCCTCCTCATTGTGAAGCGCACCGGGAAAAAAAAAGAGAGAAAAAAAACGAGGAACTAAATTGATGTGTCTCCTTCCCTCGCTGTAAACATTCCCATATACGTTCGTTCGTACAAGTGTGTCTTTCACGGCGCGTTAGGTTTGTAATGTTTATCTCCCTCGTTGTGTCGTGCAAAAAATTTAATTCCTTCCCTACCTAGACCATTTCCATATTAGTTCGTGTCGAGGTGTGCTCATAACTTTTTTTTTCCCCTCTGTCGGAAGTTGCGTAATGTACTGAGAGAGAGAGAGAGAGAGAGAGAGAGAGAGAGAGAGAGAGAGAGAGAGAGAGAGAGAGAGAGAGAGAGAGAGAGAGAGAGAGCCACAGAGACGACTAGCTAGATTATTAAGAATGTCTCCTTACAATGAATTAGAAATCTTGCCAATACATAATCAGAACCATACAAATACCATAAAAAAAACATGACTACATAACCAGAACCATCCAAATAAAAAAAACGAAACAAAAAACATGACTATCTTCAACTAGAACCTTCTGAAAATAATGATAGTGAGAGAGCATTGTTTCAGAATAGGCCCCAGAGAATGAACAAATGCCCTTCTATATGTCCTTCATTCCAGACACCCATGGAACCGCACACATTCTAATACAGCCTTGTAGCAAACTGACTTTCTCCTCCCATACGCCTCCTGTGTTCCTGGTCCTTCCCTGCCGCCCTATTCTGAAGGACTCTCTACTGTCCCCTCGCGTCCACCACACCCACCACGCCCACCCCACTCTTGTTCCTTCACCTTATGCTTCGTCTTACCTCTTGTTCTCTTCTACTTTTCTTTTTCTTTGTGTCTACTGGAAAGATATTGGATTTCTCCTCTTTCTGTTGCTGATCTATGTTTTTTTTCTTGTTTTTCTCTTCCTTGTTATTCATTCCATTCTTTCTATTTTGTATTTTCCTGATTTTCCCTTTTTTTCGTTGTTTATTTTTTATACATTAATGCTCAATTATATCTTTGTACAAGTTTAAGCTTTTATGGGTTAAAAAAAGAGGTATTTTGGGTACTTTCTATCTTAAAACCACACAACTGTCATTTACACACTCGTTGATTGAAACCACACATATTGTTGTATTTCCGACATCGCTACAATTACCAACCCAAGAAAAAAATATGTATCGTACCAACAAAGAGCCAGAAACCATCTATACCTTCCACACATATCACATTCTCACCCCACCCCCCCTCCCTCTCCCTCTCCCCAGCACACGGTAGGTAGGCAGGCTGGTGTGGCGCGGTCAAAACAGGATGAGTACGCGAATGCCATGTTTGGAATCTTAGGGTTATCAGCACTCCGGGAACACTAAATTGTCAGCGAGTCTCGTGGTTCATTACTTGCACCACCCTCGATAATATGTTTCGCTGGTCAGTTTAGTTTTTACATCGAATTATGAAAGTTTAGGCATTTAGATTCTTAGGTTTACATCGAATTATTAAGGAAAACATGAGGATTTAGAAGTTTGGTATTTAGATTCTTAGTTTTATATTGAATTATTAAGGAAAACATCAGAATTTATAAGTTTGCCATTTAGATTCTTAGTTTTACATCGAATTATTAAGGAAAACATCAGGATTTATATCGAATTATTAAGGAAAACATCAGGATTTATATCGAATTATTAAGGAAAACACCAGGATTTATTAGTTTGGCATTTAGATTCTTAGTTTTACATCGAGTTATTAAGGAAAACATGAGGATTTAGAAGTTTGGTATTTAGATTCTTAGTTTTACATCGAATTATTAAGGAAAACTCCAGAATTTATAAGTTTGGCATTTAGATTCTTAGTTTTACATCGAATTATTTAAGGAAAACATGAGGATTTATAAGTTTGGCATTTAGATTCTTAGTTTAACATCGAATTATTTAAGGAAAACATCAGGATTTATAAGTTTGGCATTTAGAATCTTAGTTTAACAGTCCATCTGATTTACTGTCAAACTAAGAATTCTAGATTATGAGGAAAATGTGGAAATATACCTGTTTTTATTTATTTATTTATTTATTTATTTATTTATTTATTTTTACGGTCCGCTACCTGTTACAAATATTCAAGCTGCCCTTTAGAGGATGAAAGGTTTCCCACTTATGTAGTAGAGGATAGCAAGGCAGGCCCGCCCGCCACCTCCCTGCTATTTTTTGCTTCTTTCTCTTCCACCTGTTTCTTCCTCATTATTCCTCGCCTTCTTCTTCCATGCTTTTGTTTTCCCCATTTTCCTTGCCCACACCCTCCATTATGGTTAATCTAAGCCTCTCCACTTCCTCATCCTCTTCCCTTTTCTTCCATTTTTCTTCCGTACTGTGAAAATAGCTTGTTGAACTCCGCCTCCTCCTCCTCCTCCTCCTCCTCCTCCTCCTCCTCCTCCTCCTCCTCTTCTTCTATGGCTTCATGACTTTTTTTCTTTTTGATAACTAATATCCGGGTTTTCTGGTGCCGCCTGTGTGTGTGTGTGTGTGTGTGTGTGTGTGTGTGTGTGTGTGTGTGTGTGTATTGGCTTTCATGTGTACTTAGGTGTCAGGCAAAGCATTCTCTCTCTCTCTCTCTCTCTCTCTCTCTCTCTCTCTCTCTCTCTCTCTCTCTCTCTCTGTGTGTGTGTGTGTGTGTGTGTGTGTTCAGTATTGTCTTCACGTTTTGTTCTTGAGGAGAGTCGATGCTATGGCTAGTATGTGTGTGTGTGTGTGTGTGTGTGTGTGTGTGTGTGTGTGTGTGTGTGTGTGCGTGTGTGTCCCCTTGTAATGTCTCCCTCCCGCAGGACAAAGTGATATCGATGTGCCTTTAGTAGGGCGTGAACCTGCGTCATAAATCCCCATGTGTGCCGCGCCTGATACGCCGGCGGGAGGCTGCTGCGGCCCCGGGAGAGAGAGAGAGAGAGAGAGAGAGAGAGAGAGAGAGAGAGAGAGAGAGAGAGAGAGAGAGAGAGAGAGAGAGAGAGAGCTGACAAACAAGTACATAGACAGACACAGAACGAAGACAAATCATCACATTTAGACAGACAGACAGACAGACAGACAGATGAACAGCGAATGATCCTGGCCCTCCCCCGTCCTTCCTTCCGCCTACTTTCCCCTCCCCTCCCGCCCCCTGCTCCCCCCTCCCCCCCTGCTGCTCTTCTCGCACTTTACTGTATCACAATAATTCTTCCAGCCTGCTCCACGACGTTAATTTGACCCCTCCACCCACAGCGAGCGCGGGCGGGGTAGCGGGCGGGCGGGAGGCTGGCGGGCGGGCGGGCGGGCTGGAGGGCGGGGAATGTGAACAGTTGTATGCAGGAAGAGCACCGCCGTCCCTCACATATCTCTTCATAACAAAAGCTATTGGGACCCAGCGGTCTGCTGACTCCCCGTTTTCTTTAGCCGGGATACCATTGTTCGAGGGAGTGACTATTGCGTTTCCTCCCCGTGCACGCGTTCACCGGGATGGATTTTTTCTTGTTTTTTTTCCGTTGATCCACCAGTTTTGTGTGTGTTTCTGTGTGTGTGTGTGTGTGTTCTCTTTCCTGCATCGGTAACAGTTCCTGCTAGGATATCCTCAGCGTGGAATACCCCCCAAAAAAATATATATTCCTGATTTCCGCGTCTAATGTAAAATAAAGGGAAAGAATGTAAGAGTGAGGGGAAGGAAAGTGAGGGATACCAAACTTTCCCTTCCTCAGATGAGGGGTCAAGTGGGCGCATCAGCCAGAGCCCCGCCCCGCCTGACTTCGCCCATCCCGCCCACAACCTGACGGCGGTGGAGGGGCAGGAGGTGACCCTGGCCTGCTCCGTCACTAACCTGCACGGCTACCAGGTACGTAGGTGCAGAGAGAGAGAGAGAGAGAGAATAACATTTCTTTCCACCACTATTCCTACACCACTAACCATCACCACCACCATTAACAACAACAACAACCACAACCATTCCACGCCATCCTAACCACTACCACTACCTCACCACCATCACCACCACCAGCACAACCTCCAACAACCACCACCACCACCACCACAACCTCATCTTAACCTCTTCTTAACCCCCCATCGCACCCCCCCCCTCCTTTCAGCTGGCGTGGGTGCATGAGGACACCCAGACCATCCTGAGCGTGGGTAACCAGCTGTACACCCAGAGCCCCCGCCTGTCCCTCAGTACGGATGAACACGGGGCGGAGCTCACTCTGTCTCCCGTGCTGGCTGATGACCGGGGGTGGTACATGTGCCAACTCAACACTGGGCCCATGACTTACACCAGGAGCTACTTGCAGGTACTAGGTAAGAGAGAGAGAGAGAGAGAGAGAGAGAGAGAGAGAGAGAGAGAGAGAGAGAGAGAGAGAGGGAGGGAGTATGGATTTTTCTTTTTCTTCCTCTTATTATTTTTCTTCTTAATCACGCATTTCTATATTTTTATTGGTAAAATGACTTACACCAGGAGCTGCTTTCAGGTGTTGGGTAAGAGAGGGAGAGAGAGAGAGAGAGAGAGAGAGAGAGGGGGGGGATTAGGGAAGGTTGGAAGAGAGAGAGGGTAAGGATGGATTTTTCTTCTTCTTCCTCTTATTATTCTCATTTTTCTTCTTAATCTCACATTATTTGCATTCATATTGGCAAAATGTTGTGGTCTATCAAACTGCTCAATCTAATCTAATCTGTGAGAAGGACAGGTGTGAGACAGACAGATGTAAGTGATAATAAAAAAAGAGAATAACAAGTGTGATAGATTGCAAAAGAAAGACACTTCTAAGAGACAAGCGAAGGAGAGATGTGTAGGAGCCACAAAGCAAATGTATTATAAATAATGATTGACGGTTTATTTGAAAGCAGCTTATGATCTTTGGCTGAAAATGTGTGTGTGTGTGCGTGTGTGTGTGCGTGTCGTTGGCAGTGGCCCCCGCCCTGGAGGAATGGTCAGGGGCGTACGTTGAGGAGCGGGAAGGATCTAAAGTCACCCTGATCTGCCGTGCCCGCGCCTACCCGCCCGCACGGACCACCTGGCGAAGGGCTGACGCAGATCCCATCTTCCGGTCACCGCGAATAGGTAAGCCAACCTCACCTTTTCGTTTTTATTGTGTTTTAAAGTGCTTTGAAATAACAACAACATCAACAAAAGTTTTCTTATCAAAAATTTACTGAGATTACTGGTTCAGTTTTCATGGGTTACTTTGTTGCTGATGGTTTGAAATCTTAATCTACTGCTAGAATTGAAAATACACTTGAAAATTCAGTAACTTCCACTGCATCGTGTCCAAAGTTGTCGAAATGAAAAATTGAAAGAGTTGAGAATATGTACACTCGATAAGGTTTTTGTACAGTTTGATCTTGCTTTGGGAAAACTGGATACAGTATGGTATTTTCACGAATGACTTGACATGTATGTACAAGAGAAAGAGGAAAAGAAGGAGAAAGAGCAATAAATTCAAAATGCAAGCAGAGGAAAGAGGAGAATTTCTTTTCATTTATAGTTTTTCATATGAGAGTATATCATGGCCTTTCCGTGTGTGTGTGTGTGTGTGTGTGTGTGTGTGTGTGTGTCGTGGAAGTGCTTCGCGTGCATACAAACCAGAGTGGGCGTGTTATGAATTAATGTGCACTGACACAAAAGACCCATTATGAGAGAGAGAGAGAGAGAGAGAGAGAGAGAGAGAGAGAGAGAGAGAGAGAGAGAGAGAGAGAGAGAGAGAGAGAGAGACGAGAGAGAGAGAGAGAGAGAGAGAGAGAGAGAGAGAGAGAGAGAGAGAGAGAGAGAGACTTTGTGTATGTTAATCATAATACATTTTCTACCTCGTATTTGCATTAAACTGTTATTTTTGGCATTGTTTATTCCAGTAGCAGCAGCAGCAGTAGTAGTAGTAGTAGTAGTAGTAGTAGTAGTAGTAGTAGTAGTAGTAGTAGTAGTAGCAGCAGCAGCAGCAGCACCAGCAGTAATATGAATTATATTGTTTACAATATATTTCAATGTTACATGTTGCTGAAACACGGCAGTAGTAACAGCAGCAGCAGCAGCAGCAGCAACAGTAGTAGTACCAATCTTGTGCTGCTTAATCTGTGTTGTATACCAATACCTGTGTTCCGTGTATTAGTGTTGGCTGTGTTGGTAATATTGTGTTGTGTAGGCGCTCTAAGAATGTACTGTGTGTGTGTTGCTGTGAGTTGTGTTGCCTACGCTGTGTTGTATTGACGGCTGTCTATTCCGTGTGTCGCTGTGGTGGCGGCGCAGTGTGGGAGGTGGACGGGGAAGAGCTGGAGTTCCCGTCGGTGCGTCGTGAGCAGGGCGGCGCCTACACCTGCCGCGTCGACAACAAAGTCACCGCGCCCGTCAGCCGCACCACCCACGTCACCGTTACATGTAACTATATTATGTCCATCTATCTATCTATCTATCTGTTTATATCTGAACACCTATCTACCTATCTATCTATCTATCTATCTACTTATCTTCCCATCTATATGCCTACCTATCTATCTAAATATGTATGTATATATTGACCTAGACGCTCCGGTGCTGTGGCTGGGCCGGGAGCTGGTGGGCGTGAGAGAAGGCGGCAGCGTTACTCTAAACTGCTCCAGCGAAGCCAACCCGCCGCCAAGACATTACTGGACGGTCAACAGGTCCAACATCACCACTGGTAAGACCCTTATTCAATTATATCAACACCATCATAAAAATCCTAATAAACTTCACGAACAACGAAATAGCCAAGGTAACATTGACTTTTAAACAACCAATTAAGAAATCCACGACTGTTTGTTATTCCTTTGTGTACTTGCAGGTGAAAAGTATCAGGTGCAGGAGACACGTTCGGCCAAGAGGACCCTGGTGCAGCTGACGATACAACAGGTGGGGCGGGAGGACTTCACCAGCTACGCCTGTCATGCCTTCAATCCCACGGGGCACGCGCGGGGCACCATCAAAGTGTACGGTGGGTGACCCTGCTGTGTGTTTGAGAGAGAGAGAGAGAGAGAGAGAGAGAGAGAGAGAGAGAGAGAGAGAGATCCTTGGTACGTACTGCATAGATAGGTAGATTGACTGTCAGATCGAGAAAGAGAGAAAAAAAATATGAGTAGATATACAGATAGATAAATAGATAAATAGATTGATAAACACAGATGAATAGATGAAATAGACCAATAGATTGATAGATAAGTAGATAGATCAAGGTAGGAAACTAATCGCCTTATGAGACACACACAGGAAAATATCGAAGGGAAAGATGTAATAATGCTCCATTTTCTTTTATTTCTTATCTCTTATCCCCCCCCCCCTCTCTCTCTCTCTCTCTCTCTCTCTCTCTCTCTCTCTCTGCTTCATCACTGTCACTCTTTCTTCCCCACAGAGATTCGGGAACACATTGTCACGCAGCCCACGAGACCCCCGCGGCCGCCCATGCTCCCCACCCGTCGCGCCCACACAGGTAACCACCACCACACCTCACCTGCTCCATGATTTTAAGAAGTGGTTTATCTATTTATCTATTTCTATGTTTGTATCAAGTGATCTTTTTTTTATTTTATTTTTTTCATTTTATTTATTTTTTTCCGATTTTGTCTTAAGATAACCACCACCACACCTCACCTGGTCCATGATTTTAAGGAGTGCTTTGGTTCTTTATCTATTTCTATGTTTTGTATCAAATGATATTCTGGATTTTATAATTTTTTTCATTTTTTTTTTCCGATTTTGTCTTAAGATAACCACCACCACACCTCACCTGACCCATAATTTTAAGGAGTGATTCATTTATTTGTCTATTTTTTTGTTTGTATCAAGTGATCTTCTGTGTTTTATTTATTCATCTTAATTCCTTTACCGATTTCTTTATAAGAAGATGTTATATATTTTTTATTATTTTTTTTTCTTGTGTTTAGTTTATTGTGTCTATTTTGTATATTGTGTCTATTTTGTATTTTGTATCTTTCAATCACTTTTCTTCGCGCTTTCCTTTGATCAAGTAATTCTTTGCCTCATTCCTTCACTCATTCCTACAAATACTGACCCCCATAGACCCTTGCTAATAAAAAGTCGCTTAGTCACACTTAAAACTCATGGTAAAAAATGTGTCCCAGTACTGAAAGGGTTTAAACACCTCCTCGCCATCCCTCAAAATAAAAGAAATCCAACTCTATCCTCGACGAACTGTTACAGATGTGTTTCACCGTCTCCCGGACCGCCCCAACTCCACCCTGCAGGACCCCAGGGGAAGAAAACACTCCAGACTGAAGACCAACCGCATCCCTGGAGACTGGGGCGGGACATCTGGTGGGCAGCATTACTCGGGCATCATCATCCCCACCGCCACCATCACCAACACCCACAGGAAAGAAGGCAGCTTCCCTGGGAGGATCAACTTTCACCAAAGAAGTGGAATCAACGGGTCTTCTTCGGCAGGGCAGTCTCTTAGTGGTGGAATGAAGGGGATTGGATGCTTCCCCTTGCTACTCCCTTCAGCCTTCGCCCTGTTGCTGCTGCTGTTGGTGCTAAATGAATGGTGAAAGGAAATAGTGAAATGTGATGATGCCTTGAGTCTCCAGTCTATAGAGGGGAAGCTGAAACGTTGCTTTTTTTTATCTTTACAGTGTTGGCTTTTTACGAGAATTTATGGGCTAAAGGAGACCACCTCATGGAGACCTCCTATCTGAAAGCCCACTCATTTAGGAACCGTTTACCCGAGTGGATGCCCAGTTTCACTTCATTGAACATTGGTCTCGTTGTTGAGTCTTGTGGAGGAGTTCGAGAAGCGAGAAGAATGGAGTGGCAGCAGTGCACACGATATAATTATTATAATATATGAGGCGGTTAGTCAGTCACGGAGGGACGTAAGCACCAAAATTAAAAATCCGAGAAAAACGCAGTTAAAGTTTGGCAATAATCAGAATGCAATGTATCTCTGCAACGAATCAAGCTAGATAGTTTGGGTCTGTTTTAATCAAAATGAAGCTCAACTATTGTAGTATGTGAGCCACAATGAATTTAGTCACTTTTCACATCACATTCTGAATGTTGCCACATTAACTGCGCTTTTCTCCATTTCTGTAATACACATTGTAAAAGAAATCACCATAAAATGGAATATAGTACCTATATTAACATTTTGATAAGCAAGGTATCTTAGAAAAGTACTTGGCTGTGTGTGTGTGTGTGTGTGTGTGTGTGTGTGTGTGTGTGTGTGTGTGTGTGTGTGTAATAATAATAATAATAATAATAATAATAATAATAATA